>JAEANM010001864.1:0-26173 GCA_017656035.1 Myanophis thanlyinensis
AGAAACAATATATGCAGTGTTATATTTGTTTTAAATGTCGCAATGGTTTTGCGGCTCCCAGGTTGTTTTTTTCCTTCGGAAACAGGTCCAAGTGGCTCTTTATGTCTTAAAGGTTGCAGACCCCTGGTTTAGAAACTCCTGGGAACCTGCAATTGTTTAAGACAGCACAACCCGTGCGTGTGTGTGTGTGATAATATTAAACATTTTTAAAAATTGCATTATGTAATAAATTGAAGATTCACAACCAATTACAGTCATTTTTCATCAGATAACTTTGAGCCATTTCACTGTACATTGGCCTTTTAATTTGCATTATAAAAGCAGTAAAAGCTTTCCCTGAAAAGCTAAGCTTTTTCTAGTAATACATTTAGTATATTTGGAGCTTTTATGATAGTAGGATTGCCAGATCCGGATTAAAAGTCTCTGACCTTGAGATGGCAGCAAAGAGATACAGAAAACCCTAAAGGCTTTGCTGCCATTACTGGTTGTCTGGATTTTTGCAGCCCAAATCTGATAGTCCTAATGAAAGGCACCATGTAGACAGCAGGTTTCACTGTTATGCTGATGATTTAAGAAATAGCATGTGATGTTCTTTGATATTATGTTATGCATCTCAATTTCACTTATATAATGGCTAGGTCCAATGTTAATGGCATCTGCATTGCAAGTGGGTTTTTTTAACCATTGAATTTCTGAATCATTTCTGCCACCTACTCTAAATATTGTTGCTTTTGTTCTAGTTAAGAACTGCATATGGAATGGATGGGAGGAAAAACTTGCTCTGTTAGTAATGACAGATTTATTTAAAAAAAAATGAAAGTTGGATCTGATTCTCTGAACTTTATTTTTTGTGAGTTTCTTTTAGAGTTACTTTTCTCTTTTCTCTCATATTATTCCAAATGGAAGAAGTGAGCAAGTTTTGACATTTTCTGTTAACAGAGAAGCATACATAAAGCATCATGTTTACATGATAAACAAGACACAGCTATATTATTCATAAGGGACCAACTCTGTGCAAAATTTCTGTGGAATTTCTTGTATATTGTTTTATTCCCTTGACAGCTACTATTCTTTATTTTTGTGTACAAAAATATTTTATTTCTTACCAAGGAATCCATTACTAACACAAGACAATACAAGTGCTATCTTGTATATGAACAAGAAGGCAATTGTTTCACTGTTTAATCAGAAGTAAAATAGTATTCAGATATATATTCCTTGTATGCTGAAATTTGTACTCTGCTTCTGTTCAGTTACAATGAAGTGTAAATTCCCTATGTAGCATCTAGCAAAAAAACAAAAACAATCTGAATAGGAAAGTTTTTACAATACTTTTTGTCTTCTAGAGGCTTGAACTTATTTCCGGGAATTCTAGCTGCAACATTTGAAGAATGCTACTTTTGGGAAGGTGGTTTTTTTTTATAAACTAGCAGAATACTGCACCAATTTGTCGGAGACCCAGATTATAATTTAACTTGTATTCCATTTTTGCAGGTATGAATGCTGCTGTTCGAGCTGTAACACGCATGGGAATATATGTTGGAGCTAAAGTGTTCCTGATATATGAGGTTCACATTTTTTATTATAAAAAAAAAAAAAATCCACTGTGTAGGTATGGGTTGATAGAAATATTTTTTTTAGATTGCTGTAGGCTTCTGGGAAAATGAAAGGATCACAGGAATGGAAAACAGAAATACTGGTACAAATATTTTTACAATGGTACAGAAATCTTGTACTCTATATTCTGTATTGTATCTGACATTGTATTATCCCTATCCATTATTCCCTCCCCTCTCTATCCAACCTACTCTCCATACCCTCTACAGTCTACTCTCCTGCTTTACTAAAATCCTAAGGTCAAGGGCAATCGCCTAAGCATTTTACTACACACTGTACTGTGTGTGGCTGTGTACGTGACAAATAAATTTTGAATTTGTTTGAATTTGAATGTGAAATTAATTAATTCTAAAAGACCTATCAATATAATCTTAGGAAGTTTAGGAAAATCTAAGAGAGTTAAGAAAAGGTTGAGGAACATCATCACTGACAAGTTAAGGAATGTTTTCATTCAATTCTGCCTTTAATGTAAATTAAGGCAGTTTTGGCAGAGGGAAAATTAAAACTAAACATAGTAAAGAACGGGTAAAGAACGTATGGCCCTCCAAATGCTGATCAAATCAAAACCAAACAATATGTTAACTAGGCCACGCATTCCCTGTTTCTGATAACAGGTTACTTGTTTGCTTAGCTGCTTTTATTTCCAGACAAATTTTCCATGATTTTTTTTTTCACAGTTCAGCTAGCCTTCCGATTCTTTTGTAGCATTGTAAAAACATTAGCTTCCAGCAGTCAATATGCTGCATTACTATGCTGGGTGAACTTTGCCATAGTATATTGGATATTTTCTTGATGATATGTATTTATTATATTTAATAATGTTTTAATTCAAAATCTTTCCCCGATTTGCCAATCTTTTGTATGGTTGCAATTTTATGAAAAGCAGTTAGAATGCATGGTTGAGCAAATTGGTATATGTCCTTCTTTAAATTTTGCTCCTCATAGCAACCTGCAGTAAATTTGAACAAAACTGTAAAACCAAAGATATTGGGATATAGATAATTTGTGTTACAAATTAAGTTTAATAAAGTTCTCTTGGTAGTACAGTTCTGGTATTTTTGCAAAAACATTCTTTTTTTCTTTTCAGGGTTACGAGGGACTAGTCGAAGGAGGAGAAAATATTAAGCAAGCAGATTGGCTCAGTGTGTCCAATATTATTCAGCTAGTAAGGCTAATCTTTCCTAACATCTTACTCTGTAATTAGGTTTCATGTTCGTTTCTGTTGTGGCCACATAAGTCTGTTATGATACACAATTGTGACTTAATCATGATTTAAATCACTAGTAAAAATCAACTCAATTTAAATCATAATTTTTAAAGAGCAATTGTCTTTAGCAGCTCCACCTCTGACCTGCTGTTGATTCACTGACAGATAGGTTTCTACTCCAAAAGCATTTCATTAAAATAAATTGGATAAAAAAAATCCTATTTAAAATTTAAAAATCCAATTTTTTTGATTTAAAAAAATCATCGATTTTTATCCACCCTGGACTTAACTCTGAGTAATTTGGATTAAGTGTAAATTTCTGAATTTGGGTAATGATTGATTTCCATTTTCAGGAAGAATAAAAAAATAGATACTGTACTAGGACCATAGTTAGTAGACTCAGTTTTCCTATCTGTTGTGCCAGTCAGTAGTCAGTGTTTATTAGTCAGATCCCTATGAGCTGCCTTGATTCTGTCATACCTTCCTTTGCCTACTATTAATAACAGTGCTCCTTCAAATTTTACTGAATAGGATATGAGTCACTTTTATTTTCAAAACTTCCATGTAATTAGGAAGAAAAGGAATCTATTCAAGGAAGAATATATAGTACTTTATATGAATTCAGTACAGGAGAAACAGTTACGGCTCAGCCAATTAAATTGTAGAGTACTAAATGTATGCTGTTAAGCATTATAATATTGTGACTCTTCGCTTCTGGATGGCAAGAGATGAACAACTATCTTATATTAGCTAGCAATGCCCATAATTGTGGACCAGGAATCATGGCTTGTTTAATATGGTGGACTATGATACTAGTGTGCACAGTCCTTTCATTCATACAATCACATGATCTGAGAAACATAAAAGAGCCCAGCTTTGTGTTGAAATAGAGAATTAATGTATTATTTAACCACAAAACACAGAAATTTTAACCCAAAAATGAATGCTGGCTTAAAGCTGGTTTACAATCCTGATTTGTAAAATGTCCTTCCTCTCTACATTCCATGATTTAGATTTAATGGAAATAATGTTTATTCTTTTAAACAAAACTAAGGAGCAAAGGGACTGTAGGCACTGATATGCCATATGTTGTTATTATATCTTATTAAATTGGGAACCTTAAATTTACTTTTATATATGACCATGGCTGTAAAATCATTCTAGACTAGCATTGTTGATTCAAGCTAATAGAAGCTCTTCAAGAACTCAGGCAGAGAGCTTGTTCAGCTTTGCTATCTGGGAAGATTTTAATAATGAATTGAATCTTGCAAGGCTCCTTTCTGAATGAAATTACTCATGTAAACTATACTGTAATTTATGTAGGAAAGATAATTTTCCTAGTAAGATCTAGGGAATGATTAATTGAGATTATTCAGTCAGATAAATTTTCTAATTGGTTGGTTTCAGGTCTTTCCTGTTTGATATATCCCACCAATCTAGATCTCCTGAGCACATGTGATACATAATTTCTTCTCATCCAACTTTCAGTGCAACTTATGTGATAGTTCCCATTCTCTTGCATATTTATTTGTTTATTTTCCTCTTTATGGTTTTCCCTTTGTCCCACTATTGGGAAAGACTGAGCTTGTTGCATAGCAAGAGCAATTAGAAGATAATAAAATAAGGGGATAATATTATTTTTGATCTATCCCTTCAACCCTAAGTGAAAATGACTTCTCACATACTAAATTTTTATATGATGTAGTTCTTCAATTTTGTGAGCTGGTGCTACATTGGCTTTTCACTTTTTTCAGATAACAGGTTTTTTTATATATTATAAATTATAGGTTTTTAAAATCAGAATCCCCCCTCCAGCCACTTAATGTGGGTGTTTAAATAGTACAGATTAATGGCCCATGTCCCCATTCTCACCATGATAACTAAATGTCTTAGTTCAACTTTCCCAAATCCATTATCTTCCAGAGAAGCTTCTAGTGAGATTGTCATTGGGTGGATCACTGGAATTCTTGGAATTGCATCCTCAACAATTTTAAGTGGTAGTGGCGCAGTGATTAGAAGGCAGCATTGCAGGCTGATTCTATTGACTGCCAGGAGTTCGATCCTGACAAGGCTCAAGGTTGACTCAGAGTAGGTCCATCCAAGTAGGATATCCAATGTCCTGTGGAATGAGAACACAGATTATTGGGGACAATATGCTGACTCTTATTAAACTAAGTAAACTACTTAGAGTTACTTAGACTCTAAGTAAACTATTTAGAGAGGGCTGTAAAGCACTATGAAGCAGTATATAAGTCTAAGTACTATTTACATACACTCCCCTAGGGAGAGAGGGCGGTATATAAATCAAATAAACCTTAAACCTTAAACCAGGTCAATCTAGAAATTGCTGTCCTAGTGACATCACCCTAAATTTGTGTGTCTCGTTGAAAAATGGAAAGGTTTGTCTTTGGTGAACATTGAGATTACTCTTTTTATTAAAAAATATTAACTATCTATATAGGAGCTAAGGATTGGATTCTACTGGAATTGCTTCTTTAATGGACCTGACTGTCAGAATGTCTTTGAAGTAGACCCACCCACCTCACTTACAAAAGTGTTGTATTTTTCCTTCTTCTTAGAGCCTTTCCCAGTTTGACTGAAATGTTTCCTTTCTGTCAGGTAACATTCTGGTGTTGCATGTCTCTATAGGATGGTTCTTTCTTTGTCTTCCTTTACTGCTACTTCCTTTACTACAGATGGAGCTTCTGCTACTAATAAATATAGGCTTGAGAAAGACTGCCATGTCTGTGCCATGTTTTCTTTTATGTGCCACATAAATTACCCCCAAACCTTTTCTAGAAGAGGGCATTTAATAGTTAAGCCAGTTTGATTTGCACGCTTTGTTTTTGATAGCAGTCCAATTTTAAAAAATAGTAACCTTTCTAGCAACATGCTCTTCCACTCCTGACCTCAGCACATTTCTCTTCAGTTTACCAGCATTGTAACTAATTAAATCCATAATTTTTGTGTGTTTGGCCCTTATTTGTGTTACAAATAATAGTCGAAAGCTTCAAGTCAGTAGATGTAAATTTACTATGTTAACCTTCAAAGGAGTTATGCTTTTCCTGAGCTGAGGGGGCAAATGTTCAGAAGATGGCTGTTCGATGACAGTTGTGTTCCCAATACCAGGCGGCAGCAGCAGCAGAATCTGCTGTGTTCTTTGGGCATAGCAACAGAAAATTGGGTTAATTAAGGAGTGTCTGTGATGGGATGAACACAAAGGTCAAATGCTAATGTAACAGCCCTTGGTTCCTAGTTTCCTTGTTCAAGGCTATCAGAGCTGACATTGCTCAGTGGTATATAACACTGTAATAGCTTCCTGTTATCATTCCAAAAGCCATCTGCTTGGGATATAAGAGAGAAACAAATAACTTCCTCCAGACTTTAGCATATTTTCCACTCAGCTCTGTACTGTATTGGTATGTCAAAAATGGTATCTTGTGAGTGATTGCACATCATCACCAAACCTGGCCATTGGTGCTTCACAATGTTAAAAAATATAAAAATGAAAAAAAAAATTATTTTTATAAATTCATGGTTTGCGTTTTCAAAACAAAACATATACCAGTTTCAACCAGTTCAAATCTAGAGGCACAAAGGCTTTTGGTTTCCCATTGGAACTCATACACTTTCAATACCATTTTTCCTGTTAATTTCTGCAGTCATCTAATTTTTTTAATTCATAATTAGTCTTTCTTTTCTCTTTAAAGGGAGGTACTGTCATTGGCAGTGCCCGCTGCAAAGCTTTTACCACACGGGAGGGTCGACTTCAAGCTGCCTACAACCTGGTACAGCATGGCATCACCAACTTATGCGTCATTGGAGGGGATGGCAGCCTGACTGGTGCAAATATCTTCCGCTCAGAATGGGGTGGTCTTTTGGAGGAATTGGTTGAAGAAGGTAGATATAAACCTGCTCTAACATCATACTATTGGTGCCAGGCTGCGACCTGCATTTCATGTTATTGATTCTTAAAATGAACTTGGATATTGAGAGTCAAAACACTATAACCAAACAATGTTTTTAAGGATGAAAGGTAGTATGTATTTATTTTGTTGTTCGGTCACTAAGTCGTATCAGACTCTTTATGACTCCATGAATCATACTTAGTTACTTAGTTTTAATAGGACAATGAAATCCATTTTAGTAAGAAAAAGCAGAGATATGAATTGCAGGATTGGGGAAGATTATACTGGGTTGCAGCAAAATGGAAAAAAAGAGATCTGGATGCCATGGATCATAAGCTGAATGAGAGCCAACTGGGTAATGAGGGTTACAAAAAGGATATATGTGCAATCCTAAAACTACATCAACAGATCTCTAGAGTCAAGATCAAAAAGAGTCATAGTTCTTCTTGGTTCTGCTTTGGTACTTCCAGTCTTGGGCACAATATTTTAAATGATGACCAACTGGAGCCTCCTTGAAAAAAACAACCAAGGTATGACAAGGGATCTAGAGGGAAAAAGAAATGATGAATGGTGGGACATCTTAACTATGTTTAACCTGGAAAAAAAATGTTGGGGAGATATTGTATTATCTGGAGGGCTGTCATAAAGAAAATGGCTGAATTTTTCAGAGTTGTTCTATAACAGAAAAACAAATTGTAGTTTGAATTACAAAATTTCAATTGGACATGTGAAAAACATTTCTATGGTAGCAGCTGTTCAGTAGAATAGATTGTGTCATGAAATAGCAGATTCTTCTTCACTGGGCATGTTTATAAACAGTCTAGAAGACCATCTGTTAGCTCTTCAAAGTAGGCCATCAAAAAAACATTTTATGAATTCTACTTTACTGTTGTAGGGTCAAATAACATTTTTATGCCAAACAACATCAAGGCAGGATTATTCTGAGTTTCTTTCCATTGGTTTCAGTGTCTAAACTGTGCAGTGACTTCTTCAAGTCCTCCTTAATAGTTTGTTCCCCCTACCCTCCTTAGCAATCTTTTCAGCTCTTCCCAAAGGTCCATTCTAAATTACTTTGCAAGCTGTCCGGAATGCTGTAATTCTGGGATTCTGCCACTGGCCAAGTGAATTCCAAAACCCCTTCCAGACCTATGATTTTATAATTCTTTTTTTTAAGTTCCTCATTTTTAACACCATTGAATCTTTTCACTAATTCTTTTTTATAGTTGCACCCCTTTATATGCCTTTGTACCATAAAACATATAATGGAAGTAAAAAATGAAAGAAATAAAATTAGCCTTCATTTCTAATGAAATATGGACGTAGTGAAATCAGTGTCTTTATGACATATGAAAGACTTTATGACAGATATGACACATTTGTCCTGTTTCTGCAGCCAAGCTGTTAATTTAGACAAAAAAAACATAGTGTGCAGTTTACCAGAATATTGTTTAAGATGCAGTAAAAAAAATCCTGATTTTAATTGAAATATCTCTATTTACTTTGCTGTAGGATGAGCCTTATCTAATTGTGTTTGGAAACAGTTCATTTAGGGTATTCCTAAGACTCACAACCCTTTGTTCATTTTCCATCCAGGAAAAATCACTGAGGAAATATCTCAGACATACTGTCACTTAAACATCGTGGGTCTTGTGGGTTCCATTGACAATGACTTCTGTGGCACAGATATGACCATTGGCACTGACTCTGCCTTGCACCGCATCATGGAGGTGATTGATGCCATCACTACAACAGCCCAAAGGTGAACACAAGATTTCTTATCTTTTCTTCACTGTCATTGTCACAAGCATACAAAGTGTGGCTAGTTTTAATGAAGCTTCCTTATTCCCTGTAAATTGAGGGCTTTATTTTGTTTTAATTTTTCTCTGTCCCCTTTCCTGCTCTCTTCATATTATAAAAGCAACTTATTATTGTAAGGCACTGGTATCTTTATCTAACATAGCACTGAGTGATAAGCTCTTGGTTTCTAATTTTGTTTTGCAGTCACCAGAGAACGTTTGTTCTGGAAGTGATGGGCAGGCACTGTGGGTAAGAGTTGTTTGTTTGTTGAACTGAGAAAAGAATTAACAGTTTCCTAGCTGGGGAGGGCTATTCTAAAAAACACTGCCCAATGTGCATTATAAAATTCTCCCCTCTCCAGCTCCATCTATTCAGCCTTCAGAACAATTTCTTTCACTTTGAAAAACATCAAAGCTGCCATTCACAAAATGACTTTTTTCTCCTTTTCCAGATACCTAGCATTAGTTTCAGCACTGGCTTCTGGAGCTGATTGGCTTTTCATTCCCGAAGAACCCCCTGAGGATGGCTGGGAGGATTTTATGTGTGAACGGCTTGGTGAGGTTAGAATTAGTAATATCTGCTATTCCACTAAATAAACCTAGGGCATGCTAGACAGAGCTTGTGGAATTCAATTTTCCTACAAATACCTTCATAAGTATCATTGTGCAACCTCATCATTTTTATATAAAAACTGGCTGCTGTCTGATTGCAAAGTACAGTGGAACTCTGGTCATAAATGCTTCTGATCACAACCAAATCGGGTACTGACCAAAAATTTCACAAACTGTTTGCCTCTGGTCATAAACAAATACTCAAGTGGTGATCAACACGGTGTGGCCAATTTTCCTTTCTGTGCCGATTTTTCCTTCCGCGTCGATTTTTTTTGTATGCTCATGCGCAGTCAGTCTCATTTCTGATCATGACCAAATTAGGTGCTGACCGAAGTTCTGAAATGAATTATGGTCATGACCAGCGGTTCCACTGTATTAGTGGCTAGCATCATTTCTAAAAGTGGCCTACAGAGTTTCACTAAGAAATAATAGCAGTAGCAATAGGATTTAGATTATATACCTTTCCATAGTGCTTACAGCTTACTCTGAGCAGGTTACAAATATCAGCATATTGTCTCCAACAATCTGGGTCCTCATTTTACCAACCTTAGAAGGATGGAAGGCTGAGTCAACCTTGAGCCAATCAGGATTGAACTTCTGGCTGTGGCAGAATTAGCCTGCAATACTGCATTCTAACCACTACTCTATCACGGTTCCTATACAAATAATAATTTTAAAATGTGGGCATTTTTTAAAAAAGAAGGCAGAATATGCTGAGAAACAATAGGAAAGATCTTCCCTAGTTTACTTTTAAAAAAAAAACCACCTTAATATTTATAGGGATGTGCAAAACTCATAGATTTGAGAATGGAATGTTCTGAAGTACTCTGGAACATTCTATTCCATCTCTGATATCTTGCCATTCCAGGGCTGATCCAATATTTTCCAGAAGTAACAAGACTGTTTTGGAGCCAGAACACCTCTTGAACATGTGAAGGAGGATTTCTGGAAATTGCCAAACCTGTCCCTGGAATGGCATGGTCCAGAAAAGGTATGGCATGAGCTAAAGGAGAAATCTTTTAGTGTTCTGAAGAACTCCAGATTTCTCCAGAATATTAGGAGTGTTATTGCTACTTTAATTCAATTAAATATTCCCTGAGCTAATATGGATTACAGTGCAACCTAAAAATAAACCCTAACTTTTTAAAGGAACAGCTGACAGATAAAGAGTTTGCCTGGATAGAATCTGACAGATGCGTCCTTGCTTGGATTTGAATACTGTGCACAGTTACTACAAGCTGGCGACAGACAAAATAGTTGAAAGAAGGATGAGAGTTCAAATCTTCCAGATTTGAGGTTTATGGTATAGGAAATTAAGGACCACTTAAGCGTGGTCAGCTTTGTCTCCATTTTTTCTACATATAGGAACTATGTTTTTGTGTGATTAAAAACCCAAGGTGCTGATATTAGGATTGTGAAAGTCTTTTGCCTTGGAGTCCATCAGTTGTTAGGTTTCTTATATTTTTATCTGGACAGACCCGAAGCAGAGGATCCCGACTGAATATAATCATAATTGCTGAAGGTGCCATAGACAGGAGTGGGAAATCCATCACCTCTAACTACGTGAAGGAGGTAAGAGACAAATTAATAGGTTAGAACCAGACATTGAAAACAAAACTTAGGGAGAAAAATATTTTGGAAATAGTTGCATAGATTATGTGTTTGATTTTTTTTTTCAGCCTCTAAATCTATACAAGCTGAGAAACTCAACCTGGGAAGCTTTAATATAGATTCTCTTGTAAAAGCTTTTGATCTATAGCAGTCTCTGTTTTTCTTAAGGGGAAGGGTGCATTGTCTTGGTGGGAATGCAATAATATAAAATGCATCATCTTTTTCTCCCCTCTTTTTAATCAGCTGGTTGTCAAACGCCTCGGGTTTGACACTCGTGTAACTGTGCTTGGGCACGTGCAGCGTGGTGGGACCCCATCTGCATTTGATCGTGTCTTGGTAAGTGGGATATTTTTACAGAATGGCCACATAATGTGTTGCCTGTTTAAATTCCCTCAAATTTGAAATCTCCCTCATATCTATTCGTAACCTCCCAAGGAGTCATGTATGACAGCTTAAGAACCTCTAGACTAGGAAGTCTGAGTCCTGAAGTTAACTTTTCGTGTTCTGCTTCATGGTTTTCTTTTTTTGGAATAATATATTTCAATTTTTAAAAATAATAGTTGAATAGTTTAGTTTTTTCCAGATCTTATTTTGCAACCTGTGGGTTTATTTGGTGTTACTGGATAGCCAAAATGTACCGAGTTTCTGACATAATTTGCTAGTTCCCTCCTGGATTACCTTGCCTAATGATCTTATTCCACAAAGCAACATTAACCTGAAGTAAAGACAGTTAATATCCTGATACTACCAAGGTCAGATATTCAGTGAAAGCTAATTTCTCTTCTTCAGTTACATGTCACATTCCAGGATAGCTATCTAACCATCTCTCTCTTCTCTGTACAATGGAATTATTCCATGGTTGTGAAGTAGTACATCAGTAAGGGTGAAAATGGTTTAGACGACAACTGTTGTGAAACAGATGCTAGGCCTACTGGAAAACTCAACCAAGCAGGAGAGAATGACTTTGTGCCATGGGCATTACTTGCCTTATAATGTGTGACGTTCCAAAAAAAATTGCATTTGATTGCAGAGGAAACTTTGAAAGTTGTTTTTTCCCATCAGCCCATCATTATGAGCTTTTGTTCTTTATGATGACCTTAGTGATTCATGGACTAAATGCCTGCCCAGAATGCTTCATAATGTTGTACAATTTACCAAATTTGTTTATTAAATCCTACCCTGTGCATAACAGGCAGTTGTATGCAGCTGCTGCTTAGTCTCTAGCTCGCTTTCTACCACCGCAGAAATAGTGAATGCTTAGCCCTCATGTTACTTCTAGTATTTGTACTTTGTCACCCTTTTCTCTTGAATTTAATTTTAATATACCTTTTGTTCATTTGCCTATATAGGTTATATATCAATATCATTTATGTACCTTCTGGTCTTGGACACAAGACTTTTGATGTCCACATTCTACCAGTGCCAGCATTGTGATAGCAAAGTTTCTCCCTTGGATGGACACCGACTTTGCCCTTTGGGACTTGGTTAAGGCTTTGCAGTAGATCCACCCATTTCTAAGCACAGCTGGGTATTTTCAGAATAGTCTTAAGTGTAATTACCCTTCTTGGCACTGAGCCATTGGAGGGGAGAATTCTTAGGACATCACATTCTGAAGCTATTGTAACCTCTATCTTAATGCAAAGTTTCCACCATATTTCATTAGTTGCTGGTATCTATCACACCCAGTCTTGAAGACAATTGAGATCCATTTTTCTTGCTGGGAACATTCTGGATTTTGTAATTTTAACACTGGCATTAGGAAAATCATGAAAAAAAATAGCCTGCATCTGCTAAAATACTTACACAGTTCCATTTAGAACAAAAAGAAGCAAAGAAAAAGAGATAAAGGACCTATCCTGGCACTATCCTCCACTCCCACTCAATCCTGTATATAAAGTGGGTATTTTATTTTACCAGATCCCTTTATTTTCAATTTCAGCAGCACCACCATTGCTAGATTCACCAGTCTGGCCTCTCTAGTCTTCCTTGAATCTTCTTGATTTCAGAAGGATAAATGTATATGAGTTATCTGCAGTGGTATATTTCCCCTTTTCAGTCTTATATGTTTATTTTCCCCCTTTCAGTTTCCCTAGCTTCTTGGTCGATCCATTAGCCATTGTTTTTTTCAAGGCTGGGCATGGCACTGCATGTCTGTAAGCTTTCTGAAGTCCCAATCGACTACTCACCTATTGTCCAGAGCAGCCTCCAATATTGCAGTGCTAAAAACAATACAATCCATGCTTCAGCCTCATTTTCTTCTTGGCCAAGTACCTTGACTATCTAATTAAACAAATATGTAGCAGACAAGTTCTTAAGGTTATCACTTTCATCGGCATCACAAACTCAGGATGCCCTTCTGCAGCTTTCATACTTGGCCAAACCCAACAGATTTTTCTGGTGGATAGGCTCTTCACTTAAAAACCTAGAAAATCACTATCTAGCCTTGAGACACGTAGCATGGCATGGCTAGAGAAGAATCTTCATTACATTTTAGGGAGAAGTCATAAAACAGTTGATTTCTCTCTGTCAAGATGGCAATTCACATTGTAATTCATTTGTAGCACTTATTTCTCCTACCCCTTTCTCCTATTTTAATATTGTTTCTTCTGTACTTCTAAGCCTTGATGCTGAGTAGTTGTTGGTTGTTCATTGCAGCATCACTGCACTAAGAAACTCTGGTTCACAGCTTAACATCCGACATCAATAGTAAGCCAACCTGCTTATAGCAAATGCACTTGTGTATTCCTAGAGCAGCAAAATGGGTATGGAAGCAGTGATGGCATTACTGGAGGCAACACCAGATACTCCAGCCTGTGTGGTGAGTCTGTCTGGGAACCAGTCAGTACGCCTACCTCTAATGGAATGTGTGCAAGTGGTGAGTATTTCACAGAAACACAGAAGCCAAATATGTTCAGGTTAGAATGCTGTAGCTTTTTTTAGTGGGAGTGGGAGTGGGGAGTGGGAGGAGAAATAAATGGAGGAGATAAGAAAGTTGAAAATTCACCTTGCTGATTAGAATTCTGGGAAATCAGTCTTCTCTACATTTGAAAGTCTCCAGGTTGGAGAAAGGTGGTCTGAGCTACTCGGGATATATACAATGTATGGCGATTCTGCTGATGTACCAGTAATTGGAATATGCATCTGAGATATAATACCTAAAAGCTCTGTTTTCATTTGAGAAAAGTTACCAAAAAATTGAAAACAATGTGATTGCTTTTACAGGAAACATAGGAAATAGGGACTAACTCTGCAAAATCAAATTAATTTAAAGAAATGATAAAACAATAATTCTTAAAGAATGAAAATATCTTGCAGGCCTATCTTATTTGCATAACTTGTCACAGTCATTTAAATTGTGGTATTTGGGTATAGTGTTTTAGAGTTTTGAGTACAGACTCATATCTTATGAATCATTCTTGATTTTGTTCCAGAAAGGAAACCGCCTCTTTTTTTGGCCTTGCTCAGACTTTTTTTAAAGTAGGGGAGATTAATTTGTGACCCTAAATTCCCAGCAGGTTATCCCAGGGTGTCCACTGGGGAAGAATGTGACAGTTGTTATTCAGCAAAATCTGGAGGGTCTAAAAGCAGAGTTTTTCAACTTTGACAACTTTAAGAGGCGTGTACTTCAATTCCCAGAATTCCCCAGTCAGAAATTCTGGGAATTTTAAGTCCACACTTCTTAAAGTTGCCATGGTTGAAAAACACTGGTGTAAAATTTCCCCATCCCTTATTTAAAAGGAAATTATTTTTCCATGTGTTCCTGCCAATCCACAAACTATTTTTCTTGTTCCTTGCATGTTTTTCTGAAATGATAATATATTCTGGGTGGACTTAACTTATTGGTTCTTTGTTTGGAATGACCAGATAATCTTATTGCATACATGGTATTACCTGGTTTCTTTTGTGACTCCACACAAGAACCTCCTTGTGATTCTTTATTCTTGTAGACAAAGGATGTCCAGAAAGCTATGGATGAGAAAAGGTTTGATGAAGCTATCCAGCTCAGAGGCAGGTGAGAGCTATCTCTCAATCTGAAAGGAGAATAAATTTCTTTTATCAGCTTGTGGAAGTGTGAATGAGAAAAGACAAGGCAAAACATCTTCAGCATACTGCAGATTGTAATGCTGTAGAAAGAACTGGTCTTCTCTGTTCATTAAAGCGCTCTAGCATCTAATGGCTAAAAACTGAACTAGGATTAGAGAAATCCAAACTTTGTGTTGCACACAGAAGACAGTTGAGTGGCTTTGGAACAGTAACTTTATCTCAAGACCAGGAAGAAGATAACAGCAAATAACTTCCAAAAATGTTACCAATAAAACAAGTCTATACAATCATCTAGAGCAGGGGTGTCAAACTGGATTTCTTTGAAGGCTAGATAAGCATTGTAGTTCTCTGCGGGCTGGCCCAGGAGTGCGGGGAGGGAATGGGATGTATGTCAACTGCAACACTTTGCCAAAATGGGGCATGAGGGGGGACGTGTGCCATTGTCAGCCTGGATGACCTCCTGCAGCACTTTGCTGGCCAAAATGTGGGGGGCGGGGGGCGCACAGCTATGCTGTGCCCTGTTTTGGCTGCCAGAGGCCCCGCAAAGCCAGTTCTTTGCTATTTCCAGGCCGGCCCCACAGGCCAGATTTAAGCACCCCACAGGCTGGATCCAGACTGAATATGACACCCCTGATTTAGAGCCAAAGATGCTAAGAAGTGTTGTATTGGCATCATGGATGCCACTTGGAAAGAAATTACTTGCAATATAGACAAAAAAATCCTGTTGTTCAGTCCTGTAGTCATTCTTACCCTTTCTCTTTCTGGAGAGGCATAGCCAGCTTACATTTCATAGCCTTCAACGTGCTCAGTTCTAATAATTATTTGGTTGAATCTTTTACCTCTAGTAATTTTTCCCTAAATAGTTTGTGTATTCTGAAAATAGTGGTATTTCCAGAGTTTGATGACAGTTTCTTGTATGAGTTTGGAATTATTTTAGTTATTTAAGACATGTCAGAGACTAAACATTAGCAATTGAATGATTTGACTTATACTCGTCACTCTTTCAAGTAAGTGCTTGATGTCTAAAAAAAGGACCTCAAGCTGGTGCTATTTCCTGTTTCCGCTAAGAAATCTTTAAATTACTTTATTTATTTAAAATTAAGATGATTATCAGCTGGAGAATTTTTTGAAAAAATGACAGCTTATTAAGAAAATGACACATTACAAACTGAATAAAAGTAATTTATTGTTTCCATACTCTTAAAATGGCCTTGCTGGCCAGGGAGTCTGAGAGCCTCTTTTTTAAAAAATATAAGTAATGTTCTTATGTATTGCTTATGTAAATATAGTCTTAAAAAACTAAGTACTTTTTTCGGCAATGTGGTGGAGAAGTCATTCACTAAAGATGTGAAAGTGATTTTCAAAGAAAAGCTGAAGTGCACAGAAATTAAAAATATAGATTCAAACATGCCCATATTGGGGGGAGGGAAGGGGGACTTAAGCAATGAAACAAATATTGTAACACAAATTTTGCTTCTTGTATACTAGTGTTCAGTGGAAGTTGCATCATGACATCATGATAAATGTTTTATGATATTCGTATGGATCCCTTTGCACCTCACACAGATACCACTGCTATTCACCAGTCGTGTTATCCCATGTTGCAATTTAAAAGAATTCCTGAGCTTGAATATTAGGAGATAAAAGAGACACTTTCTCACCGTTTAAATTTGGACAGCTGCTGGCTAGTCTTCTGAAACCTGTTACCTTTTAGATGTCTTGGAATCATATCTTTCAGAATTCCTGCTAAAATGACCAAATAGTTATGGGTTAAAGAGGGGCAGACTGAGACACACTATGAGATAGAGCAACTAAAAGCGGTATTTTGGTAACAGTTTCAGTCTGGAAACCAAACTTTGGGTAATATACCGCAACAGCAAAGTTAACAGTATCAGAACAGATGTTTGATTAAATATAAGCAAGAATGCCCCCCTTTTTATCATGTATCACATAACAAGGCAAACTCAGATATTCTTGAATATAGTTTTTAAGGGGAAAAGAATGTAGGTAAAGATAGGAATTAGAACAATTTCACTATTTATAAATATTTTGATGCAATAATCTCGTACATTAGGAGACAATTTAGAATTACATAGTTTCTTACTGTTTTCACTGATTTTTCTCTTTTTTAAAATCTTTTTATTTTACATGACTGCAACTATTTTTGAAACAATGACAAAGTGGGAATATCAGTATTAATATCAAGTTTGGACATTTATAGAAATGTTCAGTTATTTCTTAAGATGATACAGTGAACCTATTCTACAAAATTAATTAATGCATTAATGCAATAATGAATTTTAAATTATAATTATAAATGCTGTTTGTTCATTGATATTTTATTCTTTATCCATTATCTTTCTTCTTTTATGTATCTACCGTATTTATTTTGTCACTTAAGTGTTAACAAATAAATTGCTAATTTTTTAAAAAAATACAACAACCAAATAGTAACCAGTATGATTGTAACATTCTTTTACAGAAGCTTTGAAAACAACTGGAATATTTATAAACTGCTTGCACACCAGAAACCAGCTCAGAAAAAGGTGAGAAAAGAAAAAAAACATGCATTTTCTGAGTGCTTGGAGAGATGAGGACTGGTGGTAATGTTCATGTGTATGTGTATGTTAGCCAAGCCTAAATGGCTAAATAGAAATGACTAGATAGAAGTGTAACATTGATGTTCTGTGTATAGATTTAAATACCCTCTCTCCAAAGACAGCTGCTGAAGATTTGCATTATTCTTATTTCAGAAAATATTTAATTCACATGAGGAAAAAAAGTTAAAATAACTGTTTTCTGTATTAAAGACACTGATAGTACTTAATATTTAATCAGAGAACTGACAACTGTTACTACAGATAGTCCTCAGTTGTACTGCTCTCCTACAATCACATGATCACATTTTGGACACTTGGCAATCAGTGCACATTTACTACCAATTGCCAAGTACCCTGCAATCATGTGATTATCACTTGCAATTTTCTTTTCTGGCTTGCCCAGAAAGTCAATTGGGAAAACAGCAAGAAAGGTTGCAAGTGAAAAGGAGAAGGAAGGGAGGAGAAAACCTTTCAGTGGGTTGCAGAACAGTGCTGAAATCCTGAAGATTTCAACTCCATTCCTGCAGCCCCATGAAGTAATTTCCACTCATGCACAGAGGGGTTCTGAAATCAGAGCTGAAATCTTTCATCTGGCTGCAGGAATATTTGAGAGCAAAAGGGACTGCCTACCAGGATTTCAGCTCTATGTGGAACAAAAATCTTTCAGCAGGCAGGACTTTCAATCTGTCTGCTTAATGACCTGGGAGATGGTTTAACATCTGCCACCAAGAATGCCCACTCTGGTCATTGAGCAAAACAGTCACATTGCATCTTGCTTAATAAACCCTTCACTTAATGACTGAAATTCCGGTCCCAACTGGTTGTAAGTCAAAGACCTGTATGACAGTCTTCCCTTTATCATTTTTAAAAGGTCTTTGTAGGAAAAGGGAGGAGAAGATATATCTGAGACAACCTTGTTTCTTCTGAATCCTGCTTCAATCCTGAAAAGATTTGGAGGAATGTTGAGAAGATAGCCAGTTTTTATTTTAAAACACATCCCTGTTAAAAGTTTATCTATCATTTTAGTGCCTTCAAGTTCTGCATGGCTTGCTAACTGTCTTTCCTTTCCACCAGAGCAACTTCAGCATTGCCATACTGAATGTAGGCGCCCCAGCAGCAGGTATGAATGCAGCAGTCCGAGCAGCTGTCCGTGTTGGGATTTGCCAGGGTCACACAATGTATGTGGTGAATGATGGTTTTGAAGGCTTAAGCAAAGGACAGGTAAGTCTTGTTCAATTAGGCAACCCCTTCCTCATGAATGCCTTCTTTCTCTGATATAAGAACAATTAGACATCAATATTCCTTTGGAACTTTATGAATTCTGAATGCATCACTTAAGAGTTTTAAAATTTCAGATTGAAGTATTAAAGAATTGTTGTTAATAATTCTCATGCAATAAACTATTAACCTGACACAGGTTTGTATGGCAAAAAACAGGTGTTGCTTGATTTATTTGATGTTGGTAGACCAAATCACAACAGATTTAATTATTTGCTCTTACAGGTCAGAGAGCTGTGCTGGCATGATGTGGCAGGCTGGTTGGGCCGTGGCGGATCCATGTTGGGGACCAAACGGTTAGTGCTGTCAAAAGCAATAAAATTCTCCATACGGTTAGAGGATATGCAAATTACGTAGTCAACCCTTGACCTCAAATAAATTCCATAACCTTTTCCGGGCTCCATGAAAGCCATGAATAAGCTATCACTATTTAATTTATTTTTGAACGGTTCTTGTAATTCAAAACCTTATCTTGTACCTGCTTTTTTGATGTGGAGTTGAATTATTTCAGTATTTTGTTTTTCATACTTCTTCTTGTGGAGAAAAATGCCAATGCACCAATTACTTCCATAAATCTGTGCTTAATAACTTTGAAGAATCTCACAACATAGCTTTGTCATATGCACTTTCCTACTGGAAAAAAATTAATTTAAAACTTGCTTTATTACTGTTTTGCCAGAACTCTTCCAAAGACATGCATGGAAAAGATTGCTGAAAATGTTCGGAAATTTAACATCCAGGCATTGCTGGTCGTTGGAGGCTTTGAGGTACTGCTCGAGTCATTTCAATATTAAATGAAGACTATTTTCACCTCACATCACCTTACTCCACCCCAATAATTTTTATAAAAGGCTTTTTTAAACAGACATATTTGCAGTGTTACTACAGTGTGTGGATAGAATGCAAGTGTAGAATTAAATGAACATTGGTGAAGTCATTATTCTATGCAGTCACTCTTACTTTGTTAACCAGTAATTGTAATTTTCTCAAAATTAACCTCTGCATAAAACAAGCTCAGAATTCAAAACAACTTCAATCAAAGTCAAAGTTGTCTTTCTCCTACTACACTCTTTGCCCTCCAGTTCTTAGACTCCTGCTGTGGCTTAGACATTTGTTCTCCCTTTTGCAGGCATATGAAGGAGTGTTACAATTGGTAGAGGCTCGTGGGCAGTATGATGAGCTTTGTATCATCATGTGTGTGATACCAGCTACCATCAGTAACAACGTTCCTGGCACTGATTTCAGCCTAGGATCAGATACAGCGGTCAATGCTGCCATGGAGGTGAGGCTGGGGTTATTGCAACTGTACATTCCAGGGAATTAGGGCAGATTGGCAGATGAGTTGTGTAAACATCCTTACATCAATGCATTTCTTCTCTGTAAATGGGCAAAAATGAAGAGGAACATGGCGTAATACTGAGACTCATAAATCTGATTTGTAGACATCCTGCCCAAACATTCATTTGATTATGAGCTTTCAACAGATACCTCATATTTTCAAGTATTTTCCTAAAACTGTATAAGCTAATTATAACTATTTTCAGGAAGCCCGTTTTTCTCTCTCTATCTGCACAATTCAAGGTGCAGTTATTTGGAGTATTCCCACTCATAGATCTTGCATCTCCAGTAAATCAACCATTTTCTAATTGTTTAAGTAGCAAAAATGTTATAAAGTGCATGACTGGCATGTTTCTATAATTCCTATTTAAAGCCAATTAAATTAAGAACTATTGTTCTATTTTATGATCATGAATAAATTATTGTGAGAAGAAAGAACTTCTATTGTATATCCGTAATTACTTTTGATCATGAATTCTGACTGTATTATGAAAAAAGGGAAAAGATTAATCATTGACTTATGACCACAATTGAGCTCAAAATTTCTATTGCTGAGTGAGACAGTTGTTAAGTGAGTTTTGCCCATTTTATGATTATTTTTTTACCATGATTGTAAAGTGAATCAAGTTGTTAAATTAGTAACACAGTTGTTAAGTGAATCTGGTTTCCACATTGACTTTGCTTGTCAGAAGGTCGCAAAAGTTGATCACATGTCCCTGGGACAATTCAACCATCCTAACTATAAGTCAATTTCTAAATGTCTGAATTTTGATCATGTGACCAGGGGGATACTGCAACTGTCATAAGTGTGAAAAATGGTCATGTCACTTTTTTTAGTGCCATTGTAACTTTAATTACATTCTTAATTATGAGTGGCCTGATTACCACATGAGAGACCTTTAAATATCGTCAAATTACAGCCACTGTCTTTATACACAGTTTCAATCACAGTCTCGATAAGAGGAGGAAATAGTGGGTTAAAGAGGAAAGGAAATTAAGTGTTTCTTTGTTCTTAGTATTGGCTGGGTAACTGTGAGAGAACCAGGTATTTATCTTAAGAAAACAGATTTCAAGCATTGGGCCAAAGAATTCAGACTCTGTGTCCAAAAGGCATGGGAGAACTGACACTAGTAAGATAAGCTGGCAAGAAACATTTCTTTAGTTACACAATGGGTTCTTCACTGATGTTCACTCAGTTTTTATAATATTATACCTGCTGTGATTCTATGTCTGTATCTTTTTCTCTGCTCAACTCTGTAGAATATTGAGTGATAGGCTTTGTTTTTCAAAACCCTGCATACAAGTACTGTAGCACTTGACTGACAACCAGAATTGCAATGACCTTAAGTCATTATAGTCAAAAATCGAGGTGGACCTAGTTTTACATTTTTTTATGATGGTCGTTTCATTAGATTTGTAAGTCTTGAGAATTGGAAGCATAACTGGTCAGATCAAACTGTTCGTCCCCTCACATTTTCTGGGGGTAATGATGATAACTGAGAACATCTCAGTTTCTTCTGTTGAGTTTGGGAATGCTGTGCTGTGATCTAAACCAGGTTTGCTCTTATTAAGTAATTGTGTATCAGTGTAGTTACATGACATGGGAACCTATAATCACGGTCACTGTTCAATGCTTTTCAATATCTGAACACGTAATTCCCTTCACCTTAATTTCTTGCCATTTAGAGCTGTGACCGCATCAAACAGTCTGCTTCAGGTACCAAACGGCGTGTCTTCATTGTGGAGACTATGGGGGGTTATTGTGGCTACTTGTCAACAGTGACCGGAATTGCAGTGGGAGCAGATGCTGCTTACATCTATGAAGACCCTTTCACCATTCATGACTTAAAGGTGTGCTGGTAAAGAAAATGAAAAGTGATGAAACATTGTTTCTGTATATTATGTAGATATCATTATGTGCAAATGTAGAATATCATATGTCTGGCTGGGCTGCTTATGAACTATATATGCTTTTCCTTACATTTGCATGTTGTGATTCCCACTATGCAGTTCCTGATACTCAGCAGTACATGTTTGGCAGTATAATGTGTATTTTCCCAATAAAAGAAAACTGGGAATACAGGCAGATTAAACACATGCAAGAATTAATGTTCTTGTTTTATACTTATTTCCACCATTTTCACAGCTTAAAAGAAAAGGTAAAAAAAAGGTAAAATGGGATTTAAAAAACCTCTCCCGAATCTGGTAATATCTCTGTGGATCTTGGAAATTTAAAAAAAAGGGAGGGGAATAATTCCACGATGTGACCCCTATTGCAAAAGATTGCGAACTGTACTGTGTGAATGGTATATATTGAGATATATGTACAGTGATTCCAGATTGTAGCACCAGGCCCCCATGATGAAATGTGTGCCAACTATACAATATTGATTGCATTCAATGAGAAGAAACAGGCTTCTTAAATTCCTTCTCTAGTTCTTTAACACCCCTGCCTAAACTGACTGTTAAATGGTTGCGTCTACCCCATTAGTTGACAACATGCTAATCTAGCATCAATGTGGCAATAACATATTTATCTAGCATCAACATGTCCATGAAAATCTGTGATTAGAATCAATGGAATTTATATTATTTAAGCCTATGAGGCATTTTATATCCCATATGCGTTATATATGGGTGAAACAATATTGTTTTTGTGATAAATCTGTGATTAGAGATAGTAATTGTATAGAAAAACAAGATACGATCCACTGGTCAGTACTTCTGTCACTTTGATTATTTCATCATTTATTCTGAACTAGGCCATGTAAGCCTGAAAACATTGGCACTAGATTTATTTAGTTAAGAATTCCATAGTTGTCATTGTAGCTTATGATCTTCGTGATATATGAGAGGTGAGGCGCCTGGATTCTCAGAACAAAGTTACAAACAGGATCTGAGATTCTTAAATTTCTCTCTAACTTTTTGGGCGGATCTGTACTTGTGAGATAGTTCTTGCACTGATAACTGGTCATTCTGTCCAACACGAACAAAGCATTTATGTATTATCTTATCTTGTTCTATCTAGCTCAGAAATGTCATTTCCTCTTCATTTCCTCTTATCTAAATAACTTCTTTTACTCCTATCAGCAAAAAAAATATATGTTCCAATAAAAACTATTGTAATCTTTATCTTGCCAGGCGAATGTTGAACATTTGACTGATAAAATGAAAACAGACATTCAGAGAGGTCTGGTACTCCGGTAAGTCATAGAAATGTTTTAACAAGGACATGTTGTCCTTTGAATTGTCAAAGAAGATGCACATTCCTAATGTTCCTATTGCAACATGACACTGAAAGAACAGGAACTTTATACCTTTTTTAATGTATTGTAATCTTTGAAGGGAGTGAGTACAGTGTAGAATGACTTCCTTTCTTTTGAATCATAGCTGAACAGTGATTCAACAGAATGGAAGTTATTGTAGCCTCTGAAATGTAGAGAAATTAATAAGTTTCAAACCTGAGAAATTGGCTTTGATCTGTAGGCTGCAGAGAAAAAAGAATTTCTCAAGTGCAAAAGCTAATGTAGATTGCATAGTTGATATTCAATGGCTTGTTTTACTAATAATATACATTACAAGTGGACCTTGCTTACCAATTTCCTCATTCAGCAATCATTTGAAGTTACAACAGGTGCTGAAAAAATAACTTCGCAACTAACTTTGCCTGCATACAATGGGGGAGTACACTAGCTGTTTACCCTGTGTACTTGAAGTTCCACACCACAATATTGCTTTTCATGTGCATTTCCCATTTTCTTCTTGCTAATTATCCCAGCGCTGGGGTGACTATTCCAAAGGGTGGAGGAGTGGAGAAAAATGAAAACTGTAGTAAAAGCATAAGCATAGTGGTGGTCAGATGATTTTCCACTTAGTGACCACTTAATAACAGAGCTGCTAATCCCAACTGTGGTTGCTAAATAAGGGCTCGCTGTTATCCCTCCCTTTCTGATATCCTGAAAACAGGCTGGATTATAAGTCCCATTATATACTTGGTAGAGTATATAAGATGCTGTTTGCAGGCCAGTACAGCTTAAATTTGAGGATGCCATTGGCCAGTTCCTCTTCAGTTCCTTATATATTATTGATGGAATAAAAATTTAGTAATGATTAATTGTTTATATTTTGTGATTCATAAATGGTTCTTTCTAAAGCCTTTGCTTTCCCTGACATTCACACGAAATATTGTAACATATTATATATTACGTGTATATCCCAAAAGAAAAAGACAAATTGCAGCATAAAGCAATTAATAAAAAAAAATACAAAATAAGCAATGAAATAAAAATGTACTTGTCTTCAGAAAATTAAGAAGTCATGATTCTGTTGATGTTCCATGTATTCAGTACCATTGTCAAACAAAAGCCCTGCATTTTCTTGTTTCGGAAGTGGGGAAACCTGCACCAGAGATCTTTCTTACGAATTAAAAAGGTAGATTCATGGATACACTAAAAGAAAGAGCCAAAAATACACTAAACTTGCTATAGCCAAATTTAGTATTTAGAAGTTAACATCTTTAGTTATTTTCCAGGCAATATTTTCTATAATGCCTTTTTCTGCAAAAGATGCAATTGTACTTGCTTACTTTATTTTTCTTTCTTTTAGCAATGAGAAATGCCATGAACATTACACCACTGAGTTCCTGTACAACCTGTACTCTTCAGAGGGGAAAGGAGTATTTGATTGCAGAATCAATGTTTTAGGCCATCTCCAGCAGGTATGTAGAGCTGAAGGTCATGAGATTGCATTAGCATTTTGAGGCGGCATAGGCTAACTGATTAAAAAAATATGTAGTGGAGGGAATAACTGCAGATGTTATTTGATTTTTAAAAAAGCCCTCATGTATTTACTAAAGCTTACC
The DNA here is from genome assembly GCA_017656035.1 of Myanophis thanlyinensis. Taxonomy (NCBI): domain Eukaryota; kingdom Metazoa; phylum Chordata; class Lepidosauria; order Squamata; family Homalopsidae; genus Myanophis; species Myanophis thanlyinensis. The sequence goes on from JAEANM010001864.1 coordinate 24,873, forward strand.
TACCATTCCAGTAAAAATGAATCTCAGAGGATTATACTGCTATTTAAATAGTGATGCTAAAAATGCAGTGTAAGCCATAATTATTAAACATCTCTTGTTCCATCTGCAATTATCAAATGGAACCAACTAGTCAAGAAGGAGGGGAACAACTGAAAAACAGTAACCCCATCCCAGGCCTTCATGGGCAATCCAGAAGGATACCATGATTCATGGCACTGAAGGCTGTTGTGAGATCAAGCAGGATCAGGAGAGCCATACTCTCCTCATCCCAGTCACACAATTTATTAACACTGTCAGCAAGAAAATACATATTTGGTAAGAGTTCAGGGCTACACAGTTAATACGTAGATATTTCCCATCTTGCACCAGCCTAGAATTTGCTGCTTTTAACCATTTCCCACTTTTGTAGAACATATTTGGCTTCTGAATTAAATGGTTCCAGCCAACTATACATCAGCTTAGCTTCTTCCTACAATAGGATTGGCATGGCTGCTCTTTTGGCTCTACTTTCATTTTCCTGTCTCTAGGGAGGTGCTCCAACCCCCTTTGACCGCAACTATGGTACCAAGCTGGGTGTGAAAGCTGTTCTATGGATGTCAGAAAAGTTGAAGGATGTGTACCGCAAAGGTGGGTCATAATTATTATCTCAGTGATAGAAGATGCATCCTGTAACAAGAGAAGATGCTCAGAGCCTGTTGGGAGAAGGAGATGAAACAATATGCAACAAATAGCATGCTCCCAATGGCCTACTTCTTAGTTTTTGTTTCTAATTAAAAGAGTAGCAGGGCACTGAAGGAGAGTGATCAAATGGTTACTGTAGGGGATGTGTTGCTGTTATGAGGCAACTTATCTGTGATTAGTTGCTCTGATTCTCAGCCATCTACTTGCTAAGAGAGATTTCCAGCAATAGCCTGCCGATTTTCTTCCAATTAAGGGAATGAGGAACTTAATCAAATCTTGAACTCTATCGTTTACAATATTCTTTGAAGTACATCCAAATTTATGGCATATAGGCTGGGTTCTTTCAGCATTTACAGTTCCTTGCTTTGTCCATGCAGCCTATCTCTGCCCATCACTTTTATTTTGTATAATGCTAATGACCTTGAAAATTATTTCGTGGAAATACTTGCTTTCAAACAAAGCTATTGATTAATCATTCTTATCGGAATGATTATCATGAACTAATTTTCAATGGGGAAATTGAATAATAAATTTTCCTTGAAATTCGTCAGTACAATAGTTTAGAAAGCTTTCAGTCATTTGGTAGTTGTTGCAATATCCAGATTTTATTTTATTTTATT
>JAEANM010001865.1:0-26167 GCA_017656035.1 Myanophis thanlyinensis
AATGAGTCTATCTCATATATTAGTTTCACCTTTTAAGTTGCATTTATTGAAATAAATGAACTTTTGCATGATATTCTTATTTTCCGAGTTTCACCTGTAAAGTGTAAAGATACAAGCAACAAAGTTATAGTTGTAAGTAGGAGGAGATAGGTAATAGGAATGATGAAAATAATAGTAATACAGTCTTAGTAAATAGTTTGACAGTGTTGTGGGAATTAGTTGTTTAGCAGAGTAACGGCATTGGGGGGCGGGACTCCTTGTGTCTAGTTGTGGTGTGCAGTGCCCTATATTTTGAGGGTAGAAGTTGAAACAATTTATGTCCAGGATGTGAGGGGTCTGTAGATATTTTTACAGACCTCTTTTTGACTCCTGCAGTATATGGGTCCTCAAAGAAAGGCAGATTGTTAGTAGTAATTGTTTTTTCTGTAGTTCTAATTATCCGCTGAAGTCTGTGTCAGTCTTGTTGGGTAGCAGAGCCAAACCAGACAGTAATAGAGGTGCAGTTGACAGCTAGCACACTAAGTTGGTAGCTATCATCCGCAGCTGGCAGGCTAAGCATTTTGCGATCTTTCCATTAGCATGGCCTTATGATGGCATCGGAAACAAACCAAATAATGCCTCGGGGAGGACTGATTAGGATTTTACAAATTTAATTGCGATTCACGTATCTCTGGATGAGTCGCTCGCCAAGGACTCCACGGAACTTCGCCGCGGCTAAAAGCCGAGCCGCATAATTTCCGTCTACACTTCCCAAGATCCTCCGGGGCGGGAGTGTCGCGAGGAAGGCGTAGTTAAAGAACGGCGTCGTGGACGAGGCGGGGCTCAGTGCGAAGTTTCAGAACTCCGCGGCACGCCCTGCGAGCCTCCTAAGTGCGCTCCGTCCATCTCGAAGCCCATCAGCCATGTCCGATTCGGGCGGCGGCGGGGAAGACGGCGGCGGCCTGGAAGCGGCCGGCTCGGCGGTGCAAAATGTGGCGGACGTGTCTGTGCTGCAGAAGCACCTGCGCAAGCTGGTGCCGCTTCTGCTGGAAGACGGCGGGGAGGCCCCGGCCGCCCTCGAAGCGGCGCTGGAGGAGAAGGGCGCCGTGGAACAGATGCGGAAGTTCCTCTCGGACCCGCAAGTCCACGCAGTGCTGGTGGAGCGCTCCACCCTCAAGGGTGAGTCACCCGCGGCGGGGCGGCCGCGCTTGCGCCCCGGGGCTGCGTTCAGATGGGCTGCAGAAGGAATTGGCGGAGGAAAGAGCGACGGGATGGGGAGAGCGGGTCTCGGCCTGCGGTTAAGCCGCAGCTGCCGCGGGATGGAGAGGATGGAGGGGAGAGGGTGTGGCCGCAGGCGGCTGTCAAAATGGCGGCCCCGGCTTGTTTGCTCCTTTGTCTGCATCGTCTGCCGGGGCTGCCTCCACCCGGAGGAGAGTCGACGTTAGCAGCCCTTCTTCCCCTGGAGAGGGTCCCGCGTCCTCTTGCTCCCTTTAGTAGCGGCAGTCCGACTTTTTTGCAGCCCGCATCCGTTAGCTCTGGTCTAGAAGAAGCCCGCCGTTGCCCTGCCCCGAAAGAGAGTCTCTGCCTCTCCCGACCCGGCCTTGAAAGGGTGTGTCCGTGTGTCCTTCGTGTATGGCTTTGTCCCGCTTCTATCTGGCGAATGCTGGCCGTAATTGACCGCCTTCAAGGCCAGGGCCTTAAATGATGGAGCCCAGCTGACATAATAAACATAACTGGCCGAATCGGCCATGTTTGTTTGATCAATACTGTAAATCAGGTTTCATCTTTGGAGCACCAGATCCTAGGAAGCTGATTTACCCGCCGGATTATTTTCGCTTTCCTGTGTAGAAGTATTTGCAGTGAACGGGACTGATCTTTTGCCCTTTGCTCACAATCCATGTCTTTTATGACTCCTGGTAAAGCTTCCTACATTGAAGCGGGTTTTTTTCTGTTCCCTGCAAATTTGGGGCAAATCTGGGAGAGTTCCTTTGATTCACCAAAGTCTGGGATAAAGCGATCTGCTCCATCACTTTTAGGTGTGTCAAAGGATTCTGCCTGCCTTGAAGGCCAATGAATGTGACTGGCTGATCAGTAGTTAAGATGCAAAAGAAAATTTAAACAGGACAGTAATATCTATTTTGGAATGAACTTTTAATAAACAGCTTAGGGTTAAATGCACTCTGCCCTTAGAGTGAGAATGGGGACATCATAGCTAGGAAACCAAACAATAATCTGATTTGCTTTGTCAATCTAATAGGCTAGAATCAGTCATTGACCCCCTTTCTACCTTAACACTTCTTTAACTGATGAGTTGAAATATCTGTATTTTGCACAGAAACCTCCATTACATATTGTTTGTGTTATTTCTTAATAAATACAAAACGGTTCTCAAGATGGAATACCAATAAGGCCCCCACAGCACTATTGCATTTGCATATATGCACAGCAGTTTAAATATGTATTTCCATGACTTACAGATAAGTGTCTTGCAATTAAAAGTATATTACTGTAGCATAAAAGCAAACTTTCTATAAGTGAAATTCAGTTTCTTTGTCCAAACAGTTATTGGTTTTATAAAAATAAGATGAGAAACAAAGAATATAAATCTAAAATCACACACTGTCATAGGACAGTATGAAAGGCTTGGTTGAAGAAGTGAATTTTAATCTTTCTAAAAATGGAAATATTAATGGCCAAATACTATTAGATTAAATTTGATAAATTGGAAGTGATAAGGAAGAATACCATCCAAATATCTGCAATTTCTTCACATTATTCAGGAGACATCTAAGAGGAGACGTTCCTGTGTAAAATCAGAACTAATCATTTATAATATTCAAAATATTGATAGATATTGTTGAAATTTCAGAAAGTAGTTTACAATGTTTTTGCTTTATATAAAAATACTAATTACTCCAGTATAGCAAACACATGCTTTCTTCTAAGTGTTCTTTGTGGTTGAAGAATTGTACAAGCAAGTGTTTGTAAGCATTCACTATTCAATTCCATGCACTGTTAATTCTCCATAACTTCTAAATTAGTGGTAGGATTCATTTTGTGACTTTTTGAAAGGTATATTGGGTGTTTTCCAAATTGAGTGATATTTTAAAAAATAAATAAATACAAATAATTTTGATAAAATTATTGTTAGACTTTGTAAATAGATGTACAGATTTTGTTGGAACTATCTGGTGCACTGCATTTTAAATCATGGTAATAATACATCTTGATTATTTGCCTCATTAAATCACCTTCATTTTCAAATGAACCTGTAATGAAAAGTAAGGAATTTTTAGCTTTCAATCCTTTTTAACAATCTGGAAATAGTGTTTTTTTTTTTATTTGTTGTGCAGTAACTGCTAATATCACTTAAATGAGATCAACTAGTATTAAATGATAAAATAGTGAATTTTAGTTGATAATTCTGTTCATTATGCCACTGACAAATAGCAGTATAAAGAGTCTAAACTTGTTTTTTTGTAATTTAATAAATCCTTTGAAAATGCTGCAGAGTAAGTTAAGAATCATATGCAAATCTCTCAAGTTTATCAAGCAAATCTAAATTGTAGGTCCCAAATTACTGACTTGAGATGTAATACAATTTTGTAAAGCTTAAACTGCACATTCTGGTATTATATTCTCTCAGTATTTTATTTTCAAACAAGCAGTCATGGTGGCTAGCAAATATTTAAAAGGTATTACATCAGTTAAAACATGAAATATTTTTGTCAATACTTAGAGAATTAGGCCGATCATGAAATTCATAGTAGTAGTTTTCCTAATGTGGGCGCAATATAGGAAAAAGGATCTCTTGTAACCCAGATAGATTCAATTCCTATAAAAAACATTTTAATGTTCACAAAGATTTATAAATGGACGTAGTTTCTCAGATAATCAGGATTAAACAATTCGGGGTGTTGAAAATTAATAACCACACCTTAAATTATGACCAGTAAGCAATTGGTATGCAGTGCAAATATTTCACAACAGTAGAGACTCATGTAATCCTTACTACAATAGTTAAACCAATCTCTGCATTTTGCAGTAATTGCAGTTTTCTGGGACATTTCAGGAGTAATTTGATAATCAAGATGGGATTTTTGGAAAATTAATACTTTTTATCTGAATGGCACCAACATTTAGTCCTCATTTTTAATAAATTTAATCATTTATTTCATTAAAAATAAAAACTTAATTTAGAATAAGCTATAAAGCAGAAATACCAAGTTATATTGGAGCACTTTAAAGAACAGTCTGTTTTTTTAGACACAAAATATGTTGATTTCTGACAAAAAGTTGTGCATAAAATCTGAGCAGGACAATGGAGCATTTACTGGAGCATCTTTATTCCCTGGAAAGGCTATGCTCTTACATCTTGCAGGATTTGTTTTGTTTTTCCTTTGTAAAACACAAAGGTCTAGTAAACCTTGCTAAAAGTATTTTAGCTTTTTAATAAAAGAATAACAATATTTGTCAATTATGTCAACTGAATCCTTGATAGTATGAAAAATGCTGAAAGTTCATTTAAGTATTTTTTCTTCCAGAGATATATTGTTCAAGCTCATTGCTCTTTCTTTCTGTTTCCCCATTTGGGTGTGCCTCCCAGAGAGCACGTCACTGTGCTGCATTGCAGTAGTGTCATTATTACAGCATTGTCAGATTGATAATCGAGTCCCATTTTCCTTAAGCTATGTTGTTTTCCTATATGTTTATAAAGAATCCGCTAATATTTGAGCGAATTATAACTTCTTTTAAGTAAATGTTATTTGCACTGAATCTTGACAAATTAAAATTAGAATTCTGCAGAAAACTGTTCATTTGCAAACTGCCATAGTTCAGATACAAAAATGTTTAGTGAAAAGACAATTTATGTAAAATAGTATAACTAACAGCAATAAACAATTCTAACTTTAGAAATCTTTATTTCTTGAGCCTTGCCCACCCAAGTTCCCAATCTCTTTAGCACTTTCCTGAATTTAAACTGGTACAAAGCAAGGAACACTTGACTAAATGCAATTATTGAAAAATATATTGAAAAGATTTGAATTCTCCTTGACTATAGATATTGCTTTATATAAGAGTAAGAGGAATCATTCAATTATTTTGCTCAATTACAATATATATTTCAATTTAATGGCTTTAAAAATGTCATTCTCATTTAGATCTTCTTAGGATAATTCCAGGAACAAAATATCAATTAAAATTCTTTTTCTAGAAATCATGTACATATTTATATTTTCAATCATCTTATTCAGAACCAGTTTTTAAACCATTTAAATTATTTATTGCAAGATGGATAATTTAAGACCAAAATGGCAGTATAGTTTAAAATGTTTCGTGATACTGCAACTTCGTCCAGATGTATTAGCAGTGTCTTAAATTTGCAAATTACTGTTTGTAACTAGAGTACATTTTGGATGATTCTAGGCCTGGATTTGTTTATTTTTCATTCTTTTTAATAAAAATGTGACTTAGAATGGAATAAATGATAAAGAACATGAGTTGACTAATGACATTAACAAAATAAAATATGTCCGTATGTGTGAAACAAAACAGAAGAGTGTAGTTTATCTGAATGGTGGTATGATGAACTACAGTAACACAGCAGGTTTCCAGGAAGAATGGTGGTAAGACAAGAAACAGCATAGTCCACAGTTGGATTGTAAGAAAAGGAAGAGATTTGGGGTAGCCACTTCCTAGACTCACCTCAGGTATACAGATAGTCCTAGATTTATAACCATTTGTGTAGTGACCATTTGAAGTTACAATGGCACTGAAAAAAGTGACTTATGACCAGTTTTCATACTTACAACCATTGCAGCATCCCCATGGTCACATGATCAAAATTTGGATGCTTTGCAACTGGCATGTACTTAAGAGAGTTGCACTGTCCTGGAATCACATGGCAGAGGTGAAATTCAGCCAGTTCGCACCAGTTCTATAGAACCGGTGGTAACGATTATAAACAGTTGGGAGAACTGGTTATTAGAAGAAATCTCCTTTTGGGTTTTTTTTTCTCACTTTGCAGGGTTAATCCTGTAAATAAGGCAGTTTTTTCTAGCCTAATCTTTATTGCCTTGCTCATAGAAAGTGCCTCTCCCCTTATTACATTGTAACTTTGGTGAAGTTGTAATGGTAATTCTGTGCTTGGTGGTGTTTAATCCTGTGACCACACCCACAGAACCGGTAGTAAAAAAAAATTGAATTTCCCCACTGTCACATGGTCACCATTTGTAACCTCTCCACCATTTGTAACCTCTTCCAACAAGCAAAGTCAATGGGGAAACCCAGATTCACTTAACAATTGCATGATTTACAATGAGTTGTTGACAAATGTGGCAAAAAAAGTTGTAAAATGGAGCATAATTCACTTAACAACTCTCCTACTTAGTAACAGAAATTTTGGGCTCAGTTGTGATTGTAAATGTGGTTTGCATTCCCAGGACAGATGGGCTGCTTTCTGGAGGACAGAGAGAGGCAGTAGAAAGTGTAATCTGCAAGAAGAAGGTTAAAATGAGTCCTTTCTAGATATTCTCAGAGTTTATATCTATAGTTATGCTTTAGATTCTGTATATAAGTGAAGAACAATAAAGGAAACTACTCTCAGGTTACTCCTGAGAGTACTTTCTCTCATTCTTGGTCCTGTTAGAAAAGGTTAAATTATATATCAAAACGTATGAATTGGTAATTCTGAAGAATTAATTTTGAATTAAGCATGGGAGAGAGAGAGAGAAAAAAAATATTAGTCTTCAGTTTTGAAGAGATGATATGATCCCAAGTTTGAGGTTTTAAATTGCTTTCTGTTTATGAGGTAATAGAAAGTGTTGTTTTGTGCAGTGGGTGTTTAATGATCTCTTTTTAAAAAAATCACATAACTTCCTGTATATTTCTGGTTTCTAATGTTTCCTTTTGTCCTATTTTTCATATATCAAAATAAAAAAATGTATTAGTGGAGAAACTGATGCTAGTAAGGTTTTTTTAATGTTTTGCAGAGGATGTTGGTGATGAAGGAGAGGAAGAAAAAGAATTTATTTCTTATGGAATAAGCACTGATATTCATTATGGTATAAAATCAAACAGGTCAGTCAAGATATGTCCTATAAATATGCTGGTCAGTGTATGAGTCTGTGCTTTTAAATATGTCTAACATACATTCTTACCTGAAAGTGACAGGTCAGTATTCAATGCAGATCATAAATAAAATAACATGGAATTAAATTAAAAGACAGAATTTCTGTTAGTCAATTAAAAGACAAATTAGAAAGCAGGATTATTCTTCTACTCTCCCCTTTGAAGAGTGAACTTTACAGTTAGTTGTACTCTCACCATTCAGCCTTAAATGTAGACTCCTCATTCCAGTATTGTTTTTAGATGATTCACCAATAGCAATTCTATGAAGCATATCGCACTTTCTAACCCAAAAATGTTGAAAGTGCCAATCGTGACATACTGTATGTTATATGAATAATGATCTTAATTTCCCATAAAATCTGAATTGAAAAGAGATCTGGATAAGCATCCTGCAATCAGAGACTACATTTATTTGGCTGTATTTTTTTTGTCCAAGGCTGTAAGGAATTATATACTCACTGGAAAGAATCAGGATGCTCAATTCTTTCCTTTTTTAATGGGAGGTAATTCTTAGTAAAACTGTTAAGCACATCTAAAGTGTGATGTATCAAACAGGTGTCAAACTCTCAACGGCATGATGTATTGCGACTTTTCCCCCCCCTTCACTAAACCAGGGGTGGGCGTGGCCAGCATGTGATGCATCTGGACCGTGGGCTGTGAGTTTGACACCCCTGGTTTACGTAATTATTTAAGGGTTTTATTTTTCTCAAAAATGGAAAATTCGCAACTTGCTAATAGTTTGATGCTAAATTGTGCTATATAACCTTAGGTTGCAGCAGATACATGGTAGTATGGAAGTTCACATTGGGAAAGCTTTCTTGCCTGATCCTGGTTTAAACACTCTTTTTAATAGTTTACCGTATTTTTCAGTGTATAAGACACACTTTTCTACCCTTTAAAAGTGGGTGAAAATTGTGGTGTGTCTTATTTTGCAGGGCTTCAAAGCCCCTGCAGGGCTCATTTTCGCCAAAAAATGAATGAAAAATGGACCATTTTTTGGTGAAAATGAGCCCTGCAGAAACTTCTGGAGCCCTGCAAAATGCCTCTGGGGGCTGGCGGAGGAAATAGAAGATGTCTGGTGGGGTTGGGAGGCCAAAAACTGGGTGAAAAACAGGCCATTTTTAGCCTCCCAACCCCTCCAGGCGTCTTGTATTCCCTCCCCCCAGCCCTCAGAGGCAACAATCTTCATTATTCTCTTTCATTCTTCTTATTTTCTTCCCAGAATCACTCAGCCTTTATGGCCTTCCAGCATTTCCAGTTTTGAGTATTTTCTATGTCATCAAATGCCTATTTTTTAAATAAAGTTTTTTTTCCCATTTTGATAAACTTGTTGGTCCTACCTAAGTCTGCAAGCATTACTGTGAAGAGATGATGTCACATTTGTTCACATAATGATTATAATTGTAAAGTTTGGTTAATTAGCTTCCAAGATTTGTGGTAGGAGTATGATATATAAGCTGTATACAGCATAATAGTTCGAATAAGAAGAAAATGGACATGGGGTACAAGCTTCTCTTTAAGATAATTACACACATCAGTTTTGAATACATTCTCTTTTATAACATTAGCTAATTTTGCCAAGGTTTAATAGGCAAACTACCCATCCTTTCCAAATACAACTTTTTTTTCTTATTTTCATCTTCCAAAATCTAGGTGCGTCTTATACACCAAAAAAATATGGTAATTTTGTGTCCAGACTACCAGGAATACTATGGTTCTAGGCTAGATGGGATGTCAAAACTTCCCAGAAGAAGGCAGTGACAAACTATTTCTACATTATGGCCAAAAAAACTGCATGAACCTGTTCATGGAATCAATAGGGTTGAGCATGGATTCAAGGTTAAGTTGACCTCATCAGGCAAAATTATTAGACATGGTGCCTTTCAAGTAGTTTGGTAGGATTTTATTGTTTCAGTTTTGTTGAATGCCACCCAGTCACTTGCTTATGAGCTGGGAAGCCATATAAATTAGATGATTGATTGCCTGACAGACAGACAGACAGTATAAAAATAGATTCTATGATACTACAAAAATATTTAACCAATGTTTAGGTTTTGATAATATCTTTATTTAATATTGTTATTAGCTAGTTGAGTACATATTTGAAGTAATAAGATACAAAGTTAACAAAAATTAAAACTGCGTAGAACTTGAATGTCCTAATGTTAAACTGAGTAAATGCTCACTAATTTATTTATTTTTTCTTTGTAATCTATAGTTTGGCTTTCATTAAGCGGGCACCAGTAATTGATGCAGACAAGCCTGTGTCATCCCAGTTAAGAGTTCTCACTCTCAGCGAAGATTCTCCCTATGAAACTTTGCATTCCTTCATTAGCAATGCTGTTGCTCCATTCTTTAAATCCTACATCAGAGAATCTGGCAAGGCAGACAGGTAACTACTCTAGTTGGTACAATTTGTATTTTTGATATGAATGAGTGAATTACAGGAAAAAATATGGGAAGATACATGGAAAATTATTGATAGTCAAGATCCTCTTGGAAGACATGTTAAGAGGGTTTTGGTGTTTGTTTGTTTTTTGAGAGAAGATTGAAGCTTTCAAGCTGCCTTTGATGCTGCTCCCATGACTCCTTATAGGAAAGAGGCAACTTTCTGAAATATATGATTCCCTTTGTAAAACATTGTAACAGCAGTTAATTGTGTGGCATATCTCATTCTTTTATCAAATTTATTTTAAATTGTAGTAATATCTTTAACCCTACATTTGTGTTGGTGAGCAACATACTCTGGATTCCATGCACATGTATTGTAAATGTCTTAATTATATGTGTAGATTTTTATTTAGCTTGCTTTTGTATTTCTCCTAAGGGATGGGGATAAAATGGCTCCCTCGGTTGAGAAAAAAATTGCAGAACTTGAAATGGGACTTCTGCATTTGCAGCAGAATATTGAAATACCAGAGATTAGTTTACTGATTCATCCAATTATCACTAACGTTGCCAAGCAATGCTATGAACGTGGAGAAAAACCAAAGGTTACAGATTTTGGTGATAAAGTTGAGGACCCAACTTTTCTCAACCAGTTACAGTCTGGAGTTAACCGCTGGATTAGAGAAATCCAAAAGGTAAATTGGGAAATGTATTAGTATTCTTATATATGTATAAAAATGTGAAATCACAGTTGCCATGTCTTTAGCTGGTATTGGTCTTCATACTCATTGACTTTTTCTCAAGAATCCAGATAGCATAATATATTAGTGTAGTAGATGTGCATATCCCAGCCGTATGGTCTTTTGTAACTGACATTTTGTCAATGTGTATATTTTCTAAATGCAATCCAAGATATTTTAGTATGGCACCCAGTGTGCCAATAGACAGTGGGATCACCAGGGCCAGTTTATGCTATAATATTTCAATTTTCAGATCTTGATACTTTGTGATTTTTTCCTATTCTTTGTCTTGTTCTATTAAATTCTGATATTGCCACATGTAACTCTCCACACTGTAGTTTTCCACCATAGTTAAATCTAGTGTGTTACGAGCCAAGACTTTAATCTGTTTGTATTAATATATCCCACAATATTTTAACCTGCTCATTTTTTATTACTTTTTGAATTCTACCAATTTTTCATTACTTGCATACGATAAGTAAGGCTTTCTTCTATATTTGCTTTTCTGTGGATAGCTTAGTCTGTTCACTGTTTATATTCTGTATTAAAGCAACATTGAAGCAGAATGAGGAAAACAAACTCTATGCACAGCACATAAAATTATGGCTTAATTCATTAAATATGTTACTTCCTTTGTTTTTCTAGGTGACCAAATTAGATCGGGATCCTGCATCAGGTACCGCTTTGCAAGAAATCAGCTTCTGGCTAAACTTGGAACGTGCTCTTTACCGTATTCAGGAGAAGCGTGAAAGTCCTGAAGTTCTATTAACATTAGATATTTTGAAACATGGCAAACGTTTTCATGCTACTGTTAGCTTTGATACAGATACAGGTAAGAACTATCTAGAAACAGAATTTGGCAGAATTTTTTTTTATTGTTTTAGCTTAAGAAAACAAATCCATTTTCTTTTTTTAATGCCCAGGTCTGAAGCAGGCATTGGAGACAGTTAATGATTATAATCCATTAATGAAAGACTTCCCTCTAAATGATTTGTTGTCTGCAACTGAACTGGATAAAATACGACAGGCATTGGTGGCAATATTCACTCACCTGAGAAAAATCAGAAATACAAAATATCCTATTCAAAGAGCTCTGCGCTTAGTGGAAGCCATTTCAAGAGACTTAAGTTCCCAGTTACTCAAAGTATTGGGCACACGAAAACTGATGCATGTTGCCTATGAAGAATTTGAGAAGGTAAATTTTGCTCACATGCAGGTATGATGAGGGATCTGACTAAACATTTGGACAGAGGCAGAATATTAGCTTCAGCTCAGAAGACACAGCCTACTTCCTACTGCACAAAAAATATAGCATTGAAGCGAATTGCTCATATTGATCATGTAGTAATTCTGCCACATGATTTAAAAATAACTATTTTTAAAGATAGCTTTCTCACAGGTTTCAGTTTAGAACATTCAGAAGTTTTGGAGACATAATCAGACAGCCCAGAAATAGTATTTGTTTCATAATGGCTGATTACTAGTTGTGTCTCTCAAATCAAGAAGACTGGTTTTAAGTAAACTATGTAGTGCATAATGTAGTGCCACCAGGCTCAAGGTTGACTCAGCCTTGCATCTTTCTGAGGTGGGTAAAATGAGGACCCAAATTGTTGGGGGCAATATGCTGACTCTGTAAATCGCTTAGAGAGCACTATAAAGTGGTATATAAGTCTTAAGTATTATTGCTATAATAAACTAAAAAAAATCACAGGATATATTCATTTCCTTTATTCAATATTATTTCAGGTCATGGTTGCATGCTTTGAAGTCTTCCAATCTTGGGATGATGAATATGAGAAACTGCAGGTCCTACTAAGAGATATTGTGAAAAGAAAGCGAGAAGAGAATCTGAAGATGGTATGGCGTATCAATCCTGCCCACAGAAAGCTGCAGGCTCGTCTTGATCAAATGAGGAAGTTTCGGAGACAGCATGAACAACTAAGAGCAGTCATTGTCCGAGTCCTACGGCCTCAGGTAATACATATTGCCATTTTTGTTAAAATATTGATAGGTTCTCCAAATCTTAAGCATGCATTTAGGTGTTTGTTTCATACGCTTGTAGTGAAGGCTTTTTTTTAATTGAAAAGGGTATTATAAATCAGCTTCCAAAAATTGTTTGAATGGCAAAAAAAACCCTCCAACAATTGGCAAGTGGGGATAAATATTGCATAGTAAAATAGATGGTGAAAATTCATAGCAAGCATGCTAGAATCTTGAGTTTAAATGAACATGTCATGGAGGTTTTTTAGAAACCTTACTGAATATTAAGACCCATTTTTTATTTGAGTGTTGATAGCCTACTTTACTGAACATCGAATTATTAATATCCTATTAACTGCTATGACTTTAAATAGGTTACTGCTGTGGCCCAGCAAAATCAGGGAGATGTGCCTGAGCCTCAAGATATGAAAGTAGCAGAAGTGTTGTTTGACGCCGCTGATGCTAATGCAATTGAGGAAGTAAATCTTGCCTATGAGAATGTTAAAGAAGTTGATGGCTTGGATGTTTCCAAAGAAGGTACAGAAGCCTGGGAAGCTGCAATGAAGCGATATGATGAAAGAATTGATAGAGTTGAAACTCGCATTACTGCTCGCCTCAGGGATCAACTTGGCACAGCCAAGAATGCCAATGAAATGTTCAGAATCTTCTCAAGATTTAATGCTTTGTTTGTTCGGCCACATATTAGAGGTGCCATCCGTGAATATCAAACACAATTAATCCAACGTGTGAAAGATGACATAGAATCACTTCATGACAAATTCAAAGTTCAGTATCCTCAAAGTCAAGCTTGCAAAATGAGTCATGTTCGAGATTTGCCTCCAGTAGCAGGGTCTATAATCTGGGCTAAACAGATTGACAGGCAACTTACGGCTTACATGAAGCGTGTTGAAGATGTTCTTGGGAAAGGCTGGGAGAACCATGTAGAAGGACAGAAGCTAAAGCAAGATGGAGACAGCTTCCGTATGAAGCTCAATACTCAAGAAATATTTGATGATTGGGCTCGGAAGGTTCAGCAGCGAAACCTTGGTGTCTCTGGTCGCATTTTTACCATTGAGAGTACTCGTGTGAGAGGCAGAACAGGAAATGTCCTCAAGCTAAAGGTTAACTTCCTCCCAGAAATAATTACACTATCCAAAGAAGTCCGTAACCTCAAGTGGCTTGGATTTCGGGTTCCTCTTGCAATAGTCAACAAAGCTCATCAAGCCAATCAGCTCTATCCTTTTGCCATCTCTTTGATTGAGAGTGTTCGCACATATGAACGTACTTGTGAAAAAGTAGAAGAACGAAATACCATTTCTCTCTTGGTTGCGGGTCTTAAAAAGGAAGTGCAGGCTTTGATTGCAGAGGGTATTGCACTGGTGTGGGAATCTTACAAACTTGATCCTTACGTTCAGCGATTAGCAGAGACGGTCTTCAACTTCCAGGAAAAGGTTAGTTTATTTTCATAAAATACCTTGTTTCAAGTTTGGGGTTTTAAATGGATGAGTGGCCCGGTAATGTTTCAACTAGAGCAAAATACAAGATGGGAGCAGAAAATAATCTTTAAAAAGAAACTCATTACATCTTCTGTTTCTGCAGGCACATCTCTAGAGACCAAAGTAATAAGACGTTTTAATTCCTAAACATAGTAAAAATCTGGGTGACCTAGCTGATACAATTTATGCTATTTTTTTTCCTTCCAAGCATTTTCCTGAAAATGCAGGATCCATGACAAATTGTTGTCATAGGCTGGGAGACGCCTAAAATCATCCAGCCGGCTTTTCATGCCTAAGGCGGGACTAGAATCACAGTCTCCTGGTTTCTACCCTGATGCCTTAGATCAAACTAGCTCTGTAAATTATGGTGATGATGTTATCCATTCAGTCGACTCTTGACGATTTTATAGGCCAGCTCTCTGCACACCTTCTGATCATGCACTATGTCTTAAGTGTTTCTATACTCTGGGTGTGTCAGCTTTGCTAGTGTCCGGCCACCGTGTTCTTTGACAGCCTGGTTTCCTTTTACCACTTACTCTTCCAAACATAATTGTTTTGTCAAATGACTATAAAATTATTTTTTATTAAAAAAAACTATATTAAATATATACACTTTAAAAAGTACACAAAAACTATTTACATATCTAATTCCATCTATTACAGTGCAATTTCGGCAGTACCTATATATATCACTCGTGTTTATATTGTGTTACTCACACAACTAATACTGTTTTTATACTATTCTAACGCTATATCTTCCTTGTTCCTTTACATATTCTTTTATCCATCGATTATCCAAATACATACCACATATTATATTCATTCGTTATGTCCAACAATATACTTTCCTTACTCATTTCCTTAATCTTCCAAACATAATTGCTTTGTCCAATGACTGTAAAATTAATTGTTATGTAATTACATTTACAAACTGGGAGAGAAGGATTGTTAAGTACTAAAGGCTTATTTTTTGTCTTCTTAGGTGGATGACTTGCTTATCATTGAAGAGAAAATAGACCTGGAAGTCAGATCCTTGGAAACATGCATGTATGATAACAAAACATTCTCTGAAATTTTAAACAGAGTTCAGAAGGCTGTGGATGATCTAAATCTTCATTCATATTCCAATTTGCCAATTTGGGTGAATAAGTTAGATATGGAGGTAAGCTTCACTGGCTGTATTTCTTCTTAAACTCTGGGTTATATCTTGGGAAAGACTCTGAAACGGTGATAGAAGTCCACAGTTCTCAGTATTTTCTTCTGTTCAGTTACTAAATTCCAAGTTGATACACTTACCTGAAAATAGCCCTCACTGTAGCTCAGTAAAGCATATCTCCAAACATACATAATAGTACGTTAGTTACGTTTACATCTTTTTGAAATCCAATCTATTCAATCATATTGAAGAATGACTAAACGATCTTTGTGATAAAATAATAAGAATTGAACAATTGGTTCCTTCATTATTAAGTACACTGCTAAAACTGCTAAGCTCTATGATCCAATACAGGAATGGCAAGGATATATTTTGTTGGTAATGAATGGAAATTCCTAAATTTATTTTGATTTGACTTCGGTATCTTTTCTAAACTGTTCCGACTTATTTGAGTTATAGCAGTATATAAGTTGTTTATCTGTATATAATTACTCATATTGAAGGTAAAATTTTAAAACTCTCAAATTTTATTCAGTAACCCAAAAATAATATTTGGAAATGTTATTCTTAACCGTATTTTATTTTAAAATTTAAAGGGATTTTCTGTTCTCCACATTTTCCAGAGGCACAGTTTTCATGTAATATTAAGTCATATTGATACTTGTTTTATGTTAAGGTAGACCCACTTAATGGCCACAATTGAAAGTAGCAACTTAGTCAGTAAACAACAGTCCTTAAGTGAGACTATGTCACTACACAGACTTATGACCTCCCTTCAGCTGCAGTTGTTAAGCGAGACACTGTGTGACTATGAATTGCAGTTTTACTGCCAGCTTTTCGATTGGCTGTGCTTGTTGGAAGCCAGCTGTGAAGCACACAAATGACCATCATATGACCGTGGGACACTGCAACTGTCATAAACATCCATCGGTTGCAAAGCACCCATATCTTGGTCACATGACCATGGGGATGCTGCAGTGGTTGTAAGCGTGAGGACTGGCTATAGAATTACTTTTTCTGTACCATCAGAACTTCTAACAGTTGCTAAAAATAACAGTCGCAGACCTAAGTCTTTATGACTTCGTGTATTATGTGAACTGTGTCTAACTAGCCCTTCTGTTGCATATTCATGCGGAACCACTGGCAAACAAATTTCATTTAAAATACAAATAAAAATAAATAAGGTGTCACTTATTGTTGTCAAGTGATTTATTGTCAAATAAGTTGTCACTGTTGTCAAGTGATACAATTGTTGAATATATTTGCATCCTAGATTGAGAGAATACTAGGAGTTCGTCTGCAAGCTGGGTTGAGAGCATGGACACAAGTACTCCTTGGTCAAGCTGATGACAAAGCCGAAGTAGATATGGATACAGATGCTCCACAAGTCAGTCATAAACCAGGTGGAGAGCCCAAAATCAAAGTAAATGACGTTTTCACTTTAAACTATATCTCTGCAGTTTGAATACTATTAGTATCTGTTGAAGAAAACCAGTAGTGTTTCTCTTGACGTTTATTCATGTTTGCACAGATGCAGTAAATATAATTTTTCAGAAAAGCTATCTTCCAGAGTTTTGCTAGAAAATTTCCAGATTGTGAATGTAACACAATGGCAATTTACTGGTATATAAAGTTTGGGGATAAGAGATTTGTGTTCTACTACGACTAGTCAATAGCTAAATATTTTAATAGTTTTCTCAAACCTTCAATCTGGTTTCCAGAGTGAGGTTTATGTTAATTTCTTTTTGTGTACCTTAGATTTATTTCCTTGTTGTCTTTATCTCACTGAACTTGCTTTTTCTATTGGAACATCAAACAAATAAGATAAATGTGTGTAAGTGTCATCATAGTCAAAAGTCTTTTTCATGTGAATATTTATGCTTTGGGAAAGAATAGAAGAATGAAGTTGTGGACTAAATAAAGACTCTGGTGTTTAGTCTTTGCAGACATTAAACAGTTAATGAAATAATTTCATAAAATAGATCAATTTTGAGATACCGTTTGAAGTAATGTATTTGGGCAATGTGGTCTGTCACATTATTAACCTCAAACTATAACATTGGAAGGTTTTTAAAATGAATATTATGTCATTTATCTAGTATAGCAAAACTGAACATGGTTTTATACTTTTGCAGAATGTTGTACACGAACTACGAATAACCAATCAGGTGATCTATTTGAATCCACCAATTGAAGACTGTAGATACAAACTCTTCCAAGAATTGTTTGCTTGGAAGACAATAATACTCTCCCTTCCTAGAATCCAAAGTCAGAGATACCAGGTAAAACATACACACCCACACGCACATACATTTGACTCAAAGAATTCTTGAGATATTCAAGAATTTTTGTGAAATTGGTAATTGTTTTATTTTTTTAAAAAAATTGTTCTGTATTTAATTCTGGATTTGATTAGGTTGGTGTGCACTATGAGTTATCAGAAGAAGAAAAGTTTTATCGTAATGCTTTGACACGGATGCCAGATGGTCCTTCAGCTCTGGAGGAGGCTTATTCTGCTGTCAAGGGAATTGTAACAGAGGTGGAGCAATATGTTAAGGTAAGATTGTAGTTTGTTTCTTGGAGTTCATTTTGAAATTATAATGTATCAATATTCTGTGTGATTGATGTCTTGATTGATTGATTATTGCTGAATGTTCTGCCCTTATGTTCTTACCATGTGCATTAATTTTATAGGTTGGAAAGTTTGTATTTTGCTTTTTGAAGGACAAATTCACAGAATTAATTTTCAATTTGTATAGAAATGATGACTTCTTTCTTAAAATGAATTGCTTCTCTTTCTCTGTGTGCTTCGTTTATAGGTTTGGCTGCAGTATCAGTGTTTATGGGACATGCAAGCTGAAAATATCTATAATCGACTTGGAGAAGACTTAAACAAGTGGCAAGCACTGTTGGTTCAAATCAGAAAAGCCAGAGGAACCTTTGACAATGCAGAAACTAGGAAGGAATTTGGGCCTGTTATCATAGATTATGGAAAGGTAAACATTTTCAAACGTGCTATTGAGTAACATGGTTGGTTTGTTAATTTAGTACCTAATCAGATTCTAAAGTACATTTTGAAAGTCAAAAACATAGATATTGCTGGGTGGGGTTAGTTACTTTCCCTTAAAATATGCAAAAATAAAAAGGATGAAAATGAATGAGGAAATGCAGTATAAATATAAAAGTAGGGTTTTGTGTTACAGAGATAGAAAGGTATAGAATAAAAGTATCATCTTCATTGTGTAGGTTCAATCCAAAGTGAACTTGAAGTATGACTCCTGGCATAAAGAAGTTCTCAGCAAATTTGGTCAAATGCTGGGCCAAAACATGACAGAATTCCATTCTCAGATTTCCAAGGTAAGAATATTCTATAGTATATGTGATGGTCATTTATTATATTAAGTTACCCTAAGCAAAAACAACAAGAGGTAAACTAATTGACCCTAATCTAATGCTGTCCTTACAGATTGGATAAAAGAGTTGTCTTTTTCCATAGTTTTTATTGATTGGGGAACCTTAGGGAGGAAAAATTAGTAACAGTGGCATCTCCTTTCTTGACCTATCAATTTTTAGAGCAGGCTTCACTGTTTTAAGTTATTCTGATGTTTCCTGATATAATTATATAGCTTTGTGCTTTATTCCATTTCTTGTAGTCACGTCAAGAATTGGAGCAACATTCAGTGGATACAGCTAGCACATCTGATGCTGTCACATTCATCACATATGTGCAGTCACTGAAACGCAAAATCAAGCAGTTTGAGAAACAAGTTGAGGTAAGCTTGTTTGGCAATTTTTTTAAAAAAAGGTTTGAAAAGATATATTCTCATAAATTCTTCATCAGTTTTAAACTTTTTTTAAAAAAATCATGTTTTTAAAGTGATTGTTTCAATCTTTTCAACTAATAAAATGATTAAGTTCTTCATATTACACTAGTAGCTGCTATTTTAAAATTCCAGTTTGGGTGTCTTTTGATCTTACCATATAATGTTTTTTTCCCCTTGACCATATAGCTATACCGTAATGGCCAACGCTTGCTTGAGAAACAGAGATTCCAGTTTCCTTCATCCTGGTTGTATATTGACAACATTGAAGGAGAATGGGGTGCTTTCAATGATATTATGCGACGAAAGGATTCTGCCATTCAGCAACAAGTAGCAAACTTGCAGATGAAGATTGTTCAAGAAGATCGAGCTGTAGAAACCCGCACAGTGGACTTATTGACAGACTGGGAGAAAACAAAGCCTGTAACAGTAAGTTTCCATTAATTCAACCAGTTCTTTTTATCTTTTGGCTTAAATATGCGTTTGGAGATCTATTTATTATTTTCATTCCATATATTTGCATGGCTTTAATGTTTTGGTGACTCTCCCTTGATGATACCACAAACCTATAATTAATTTTGTTGCTCTGGTTGAACACAGTGATTGAAAAAATAGACTTAATGTTCTTGCAACCTGAAAAGTAGACAGGTTTCAAATACACACCATGTTCCCTGGGTAGAATTCCACAATGCTTAATAGTATCCTTGGAATACATAAGATATATTCCCGCCCCCCAAAATTAAGAGTGTTTTATAGCAGCTATAAAACTAAAATATGATACAAAGGGCCAGTATAATAGTAACATTTTAAATTTTACATTAAAGTTTCACAACTTCTTTCTTAAGGGCAACCTACGTCCAGAGGAGGCTCTCCAAGCACTTACCATCTACGAAGGAAAATTTGGAAGATTGAAAGATGACCGTGAAAAATGTGCAAAGGCCAAAGAAGCTCTGGAGCTTACTGATACAGGACTTCTCAGTGGCAGTGAAGAACGTGTCCAAGTAAGAAAAACCATAGTTTGAATTCCAAGAATTGGAACATGAATGTTTTATAGTTAATGAGTTTCAATTTAGAAATACATATACACATATGACCTGCTCTAATTACAGAAAGCATATATTTTATCACTGAATCTATACATATTTCAAAGTATTCATATTTTTTAACTTTTTTGCATCATAGGTTGCCTTAGAAGAGCTACAGGACCTTAAAGGAGTCTGGTCTGAGCTTTCAAAAGTCTGGGAACAGATTGATCAAATGAAGGAACAACCTTGGGTTTCTGTACAACCCAGAAAGGTATTACTTTGGCTATTCACATGAATGTAAAACTGGGAGGCAGGATGTGTCACCCATTCTTAAATATAATATCATCGTTTATGTCCCTAACTCTTACAATGTAGAAATCAAAACGTTTTTTCAGGTGTGTGGGAAAACACTCATTAGAACAAATTGGATAACCTCTTAATGAAAAGCCTGGGAACTTTAGTATGCCTGTTAAGAGTTTACAAGAATAAATCACTGAACTTCAATCACTATTCTTCCATTATTTAACCATATTAGAAACTAAGAACCTCTAGAGATAACCTATTGATGATTAATACTGCATGTCTCCATACTAGTTTATTGCAATTTTAGAGGCTCTTTCTCTAGTTTTGCAAAGTCCCCCAAGACTCCGGAATAGATTTGGAAAATTGGTTTGGTATATCCGCTTTCTATCAGTTTGACAGTAGTAGATAATAATCATATAAGTATAGTTAGAACAAAGTCCAAATAAGGCTAAGAAATGTTACTGTGAATTAATATGACCATTTATATTTGTAAACCATAATAGGTATGCAGCTGGTCAGCATCACAGATAAAGATTCCCTTTGTTTAAAATATGTTAATAAATATGTAATGAAGCATGTATTCATAGACTTCAAGATTTGCAATTTTTCCAAATTGTTCTTGTTTTTACAGCTTCGCCAAAGTTTAGATGGCTTACTAAACCAGCTGAAAAATTTTCCTGCTCGGCTACGTCAGTATGCATCCTATGAATACGTTCAGAGACTTCTGAAGGGTTACATGAAGGTAAGGTTGCTTTTGAAAACTACTTGAATGTAGCAATATGTTGATTTTAAAAGAATGATTTTATGCTTTTTTTTCTTCCTTCCAGATAAATATGTTGGTAATTGAACTGAAATCAGAAGCTCTTAAGGATCGTCACTGGAAACAATTGATGAAGAGGCTACATGTCAATTGGGTGGTTTCTGAATTAACTCTGGGGCAGATTTGGGATGTTGACCTGCAGAAGAATGAATTGATTGTGAAGGATGTGCTACTTGTGGCACAAGGAGAGATGGCACTGGAAGAATTCTTGAAACAGGTAGAAGCTCATTTTTAATATAGCATTTCATAGCTTTTCAGTTTATATACTAGTGATTCTAACAAAAATATGAATTGATTGTATTTTGTAACAGGCTTTTGTAAAGATGTTTCATAGTCTTTACTACCCTATGTTGTAGGTCTCATTGTTACTTCCTTTTGTTTAAAGATACGTGAAGTATGGAATACCTATGAGTTGGACTTGGTTAACTATCAAAACAAATGCCGTTTGATTCGTGGTTGGGATGACCTCTTCAACAAGGTCAAGGAGCACATCAACAGTGTATCTGCAATGAAGCTTTCTCCATACTACAAGGTAATAACTAGCTATTTTATCTTTTCCATATCTCAATATTTTTGAACAGTATATGGTAAACGACGCTTCAGTTTATTCTTGTAAAAGTGTACATGCATAAGCACTATGTGCAAGCTTCTATAGAAAACTCTGTATAAATTATGATCATTGGAAGAATAGCCAGAGGCCCCAATAGGAGTAAAATCTGGCAGCCAGAATAACAGACAGTTGTTCCAATCATAGTTCACAGCAAGAATTTTATCGCCAAGCTATCTGAATATCTGCTTTTGTCATAGTCTGCCTGTTTTTTAAGGTGTATAAGAGAAACATCATTTGCAGAGCCTGTTTAATAAAAATGTAGCAAAAGTGCTGCATATTTTGAAAAACAATTAAATGACTTTGGCTGTTAACATACTAATTTTTGGCTTGAAATACAGTTTTTAAAAGTTTTAACATTTGTTTATTTTATTGTATATCACATTGTGCTCTACATGGAGATACAATCAATAATTTTACTGAATAAATATAATTGTTCTATTGTTACTCATAAATTAATAGATGTCTTAATGAGTAGTTTCAGCCTGCTGTGCATTTGTTTCATTAATTGAAGCTTAGTATTTATTTCTAGGTATTTGAAGAAGATGCCCTTAGCTGGGAAGACAAACTGAATCGAATTATGGCACTGTTTGATGTCTGGATTGATGTCCAGAGGCGATGGGTTTACTTGGAAGGCATCTTCACAGGTAGTGCTGATATCAAACATCTGCTGCCAGTTGAAACTCAGAAGTTCCAAAGGTAATTGCCTGACTCCAATTTTGGATGCAAACATGAGACTATTAATATTGTACTTAGTTTTGGAGTTTTTATGGAACAATTCAATATTAGTAATTATATCACCATTGCAACGATCTCTACATAGTTCCCTGTAAAATCTACTTGGAAACTGGAACTGATACAAAATGGTTCCTGGTGTTGGCTACAAGAATGAAAATAAATAGATATATATACACTGGTATTGCAGAACCTGTATTAGCTACCAATATGTTTCTGAGTGCAGTTGAAAATGCTGATTTTGAGCTATAAAATCCTAAATGGCTTGATACCTAGATATTTGCAGAACTGTATTCTCATTGTCCTATATTATCATGTTCTTCTATGGAATTATCACAGAAGAGACTACTGGTTGTTCCCAGTGTCTATGATGCCAGGAGATCCTATTTGTTGATTATGTGCTAATTTCTATAGACCAGCTTCCCCTTAGGTTAGTAGTTAGTGTTCCATGAGGTTTATATAACAACAGGTAATCCTCACTTACTGAAAACTCATTCAGGGACTATCTGAACTTGTGGAGAAAATAGAGATTTATGACTCACTTGATCCCAATTCAGGCACTTGGCAACCAGTGAACATTTATGATGGTTGCAATATTTCTGGGTCATGTGATCAACATTTGCGACCTTCAGAAAAGGCTTCACTAAGCAAAATCAATGAGGAAGCCTTCAGGAAGTTGCAAATTGCAGTCATGTGACATCACATTTAATGACCACAACCAGAACTGAGGTAGTCAGTGCAATCACTTGACATCACCTTTATTGATCACACCACTTAAGTTGACAGTCCCTATTGTAGTTGATAAGTAAGTATTGTCTGCATTTTTAGATCTAATTATTTTAATTTTGATTTATTCACTGTAGCTGGCTTAATTTATATTACATCATGATGATCATTTTATGAGTTTTTGGCAGAATTCAGATTCAGTGGTATAAAAATGTAAGTAAATAAAGTGGAAGATACTATGTCCCGTGCATCAGCATTCTCTCTTCTTGGCTTCTCAGCATCAGCACAGAATTTCTGGCTCTGATGAAAAAGGTATCAAAATCTCCCTTGGTGATGGATGTTCTGAATATTCAGGGGGTACAGAGATCTCTGGAAAGATTAGCAGACTTGCTTGGAAAGATCCAAAAAGCTTTGGGAGAATACCTAGAGAGAGAGAGAGCTTCTTTCCCTCGGTAAGCAATTTAGTTCAGAATTAATTGTCCATCTACATAAGTATGCATAAATGACTTCTAAATTCAGTAAGCAATAGTTTTTTTCTTTTCTTTTGATCAATTTGCAAAGAAAAATCACAAATGGTTTGGGTCTGAGGTTCATTGTTTGGATGTGTGGCTCTATTGAAATACTGAACTTTAATTTTTAAGGTTCTATTTTGTTGGGGATGAAGATTTGCTTGAAATCATTAGAAACAGCAAAAATGTAGCTAAACTGCAGAAACATTTCAAGAAGATGTTTGCTGGCGTGTCAAGCATTATCCTCAATGAAGACAGCTCTATTGTTCTGGGAATATCATCACGTGAGGGAGAAGAGGTATAAATGTGTTTTCTGGATCAGGTGGCATAAAACATGTTTTTCTGAAAACCAATAACAAGCTTACAAATTCTGTTTCCAGGTGTTATTCAAAACCCCTGTGTCAATCACAGAGCATCCCAAGATCAATGAGTGGCTCACACTCGTTGAAAAAGAAATGAGGGTAACACTTGCCAAGCTGCTTGCTGAGTCTGAAACAGAAATTGAGATCTTTGGCAAAGCAACTTCAATTGATCCAGCTACTTACATCTCATGGATTGACAAATACCAGGTATTTATTTATTTTTTTACTTTCAGCATTATAATAAGATAAAATGCTTTTGAGAGAAAGGAAGCCAAAATAACAGATAACTTAGACCCTTTTTTTTTTTTTATTCTTTAGGCCCAACTCGTCGTTCTTTCAGCTCAGATTGCCTGGTCAGAAAATGTGGAGTCTGCTTTGAACAGCATGGGGGGAAGTGGTGATAGTACCCCTCTGCAATCTGTGCTAAGCAATGTCGAAGCAACACTGACTGTTCTTGCAGATTCTGTATTGATGGAGCAGCCTCCACTCCGCAGAAGAAAACTGGAACACCTGGTAAGTCATCTTAACTAATTGCCTCTTGGCCAGACATTCATATTACTTTACATGTGCATTTCATGATCTAATAAAGTTTCAATTATGTGCACATACTAAGATTGATTATTGTTTTGTCAAAAGATCACCGAATTGGTTCACCAGAGAGATGTTACAAGGTCATTGATCAAGAGCAAAATTGACAACTCCAAATCATTTGATTGGTTGAGCCAGATGAGGTTCTACTTTGATCCTAAACAAACTGATGTACTGCAGCAACTATCCATTCAGATGGCTAATGCCAAATTCAACTATGGCTTTGAGTACCTTGGAGTCCAAGATAAACTGGTGCAGACTCCCCTCACTGATCGTTGTTACCTGACAATGACACAAGCTTTGGAGGCCAGGCTGGGAGGATCTCCATTTGGTAAGTTGTTGCTCATACATTTTTTCCCTGTCAAGATTATGCTACTATTCTAGAGCAGAAGTAATCTCCCTCTTTTACATCTGAACAGGACCTGCTGGGACTGGTAAAACAGAATCTGTTAAAGCTCTTGGACATCAGCTTGGACGATTTGTTCTTGTTTTCAACTGTGATGAAACATTTGATTTCCAGGTATAGCATTTCCATCTATACTCTAATTAGATTATTTTAGAAAAATTTCAAGTTGTATGTCTAAAAGTGCTAGGGGTTTTTGCATAAATCTAGCAATACTATAATGTTTATGTGATAGGCTAATTATAAAGCCCTTACTGATTCAGATTAATCGAGTGATCTTTCCACAATTTCCAATACTGAAAATTTGAAAATTAAATTCAATATAACCCACTTTTAGAAAATAAAATGAACTCCAAACAACATAATTCCTATTTTTAAGTCACATGGATTGTTGGAAAGGAACAACAATCCCAGCCAGTTCTTTTCGTTCATTTTTTGATTTACAGATGGACATCATCTGATCAGTGACCATTCCAGGTTATGGTGCTGAATGAATGGTGGTTATGAATGTCCTCAGAGTTCCAGCTGCCCCAGCACCCCTGAAATCATACGATCATAATCTGGGTACTTAGCAACCTGTTCACACTCATGACTGGTTACCAAGCATCCTACAATCAGATGATAGCTATTTGTGTCCTTTTCTGCTGTTTCCCCAGAAAGTCACTGGGGAAGCCAGCAGGGAAGATCACAAGATCCTGGATGTGATGGAATGTAGTAGGATGGATTCCCAGAATAGAAGAAGTGAACCTAAAATTTAGTGCAAGAGAAGCTCTGATATGTATATAATATTTAACAAAAGACTCAGACTATATTGCAATTTTGCTTCTTAAAAAGCATAGAGAAAATCCCCGATTGTATAGATGATGAGTTACATCTAATACCTTACCGTTCCTTTTCAATTTCATATATACATGTTTCTTTTCAGGCAATGGGCCGCATCTTTGTGGGCCTCTGCCAGGTAGGTGCCTGGGGTTGCTTTGATGAGTTCAACAGGCTTGAAGAGCGAATGCTTTCTGCTGTTTCTCAGCAAGTCCAGTGCATTCAGGAAGCCTTGCGAGAACACTCAAATCCAAACTATGACAAATGTACGTATTGTAAAAAGCAGAGCTAATTTTTTTTCAGTGCTTTAGAAGTTTTTCAAGTATATAGTTTTTGTATTTCAATGATGATGTTATTATTTTATGAAGTATAATTACATTTTTTTTTGAAACCCTACACTTAATATTTTTTAATCCATTTGTTTGTAATATGATATAGCAATGCACGTATTTATAACACTTTTGTGAAAGGGTAATTTATTCAAGGAAAAGTGCTATACAGTGAGAGAGAAAAAAGAGGAAACTATTAGACCACCTAGAACAGGGATCTCCAACCTTAGCAACTTTATGACTTGTGGAC
>JAEANM010001866.1:0-26165 GCA_017656035.1 Myanophis thanlyinensis
CCACTCCCCTCCACTCCACGCCACTCCACTCCACTCCACTCTTCTTTCTCTCCTTCTCATTCCCATCTCCTTCCTTCCTTCTTCACTCTCCCTTTCCTTTCCTGGGGGAGAAGCACCCCCCACTTTTAAATGTGGCCCTTATTAAGAGCCAGGGAGCCCCTCTCAGATACCTGCTGCTTGTTTTTTTCCCAAAAGAAAAAGAGAAATTGCTAGCCTGGAATCAGCATCATGACTTTTTAAGGTTTTGAAAAGACATTCTTTTAATTTTGGGGTCTCGGTTTTTGGGACAATCCTACCCCTCTTCCCCGCACTTCCTTTGTTTCCAAGGGAAAAAAATTGAAGGAAGGGAGAAGAAGTGGAGGGAAAAAAAGGAAACTCACAGAAGAGACGAATCCGAAGTCGGAGAAGGGATTCTGAAAAGCTCAAGTCTCTGCTCCCATCACCTTTTCTTCTAAAGGAAAAAGTCCCCAGCCAAGAAAAAACACTCCCAGAGCTGGAAAGCCACGCAGTTAAGCAAAGAAAAAGAAAAAGAAGAAAAACCTCACAACTTAAAAAACCCTCCCAGCCTTCTCTTCCCCCACATGGCTGCTTTGGCAGAGGCTGGTGGGCTTGGCACTGATTACTGCTGGAGGTTTGGCACTATAGGAACTGAACAGGGAAGCCAGAGTGGGGGAGATCAACTGCCAGCTAGAGCAATGTCAGCCTCAGGGACTTAGCTTTCAGCTCCCCATTTCCTTCCTTCCTTCCTTCCTTCCTCCCTCCCTCCCTCCCTTCCGTCCTGTAAACAACAGGAACTGTGCTTGGTTTGCAGGGACTGAAGTTTACTTTTTCTTTATGCCTTTGTCTGCTTCCCAGCCAAGGATTGCTGCCTCCCTGCAAAAAAAACCCCCTCACTTTCTTTTTCCTCCCTCCCTCCCTCTCTCCCTCCACCCCTCCTTCCCTGCCTCTATCGCTTTCCCACATGTGGCCGGAGTAGTCCCAGTGAAAGGGAAGCCACATGGGCTACAAGGCCAGTCCAGTGAGTAGGCCATAAAAGCACTGGTGGTAGGTGCAGTGCTGATCTATAAAATGGTGGCCATTGGCCTGGAATATGTTGAGCCTCAGATCTGTGGGCAGCCGTGGAACCAGCTAGGGGCCACCCCCACCATCTCAGCCCTTTCCCCGGGCATGTGCACAGGAGGCAGCGAGAGCCCGGAGGACAGGCAGTAGGGCAGTTCCTCCCCAGCTCCAGGATGGCCCCGCAGATCTAAAACTGACCATGTTCTGACCCGAATGGTGACCATCAAGATATAGATTAGTGCCTAGCTGGTCTGGGCCAGGGCTGATACAGACTAAGTAGAGGAGTCAAACCAAAGATTTGCTGTCTTTTAATGGGAAAGCACCTAGTGATATGATAAAGCTTTCCTAATAACTACCACGTACAAAACCTTAATGAATAAAAAGCACTTCCTGGAAAAAATATGTGGATGTGATCAAGTAACTCCAAATAGGACATGATCCAATTAATGTAACTATGATAATGAGATCTGAACTGATTATTGACTGAGAATCATCTAAAAATATGTTAGTTTGCTTTCTAGACCCCATCAGTAAAAAATTAGGTGCAATTTTTTCTTCTGGGGACAAGGTTTACATAAGTTGCATTAGTTTAGTATCTATAGTAAATTATAGAGAATTGGGAAGGTGAACATTGTTAGGGTTGTAAATGACCTAACAGTTGGGTGGAAAATATATATAAACCAAGATGTACCAACAATGTAATCTTGTATCTTTAAATCAATACTGTAACGTGATTGGTTGTTGTTTCCTCCAGCAGCCATAAGATGGAGCCAGAATCAATGTTGGTTGCTGGTTGTTAGAAGTGTTGTGTATCGATCAGCGTGAATTACTGTGAGTTTTGCAACTGTTAGCAAGCTTTTGTGTACTGAACTATTTATATGATTTTGGACTGTGTTTTTTGAATTATCCCTGAACTGCAAACATTGATGACTGACTGTCTTAACCATGAATGACTTGGATTGTTTGATGGACTTTGTATACCTCTATTTCCATGAAAGTGAAAACCTGTTTTACAATTTAGTGTCTCTGCATGCTGGTTTGTGTGTTCTTCAACACCATTCTCACTACGCTTCTCTGAACGCGCTTGTTCTCCTAACTAATCTTTCCTAACAAACATAATTATCCTTTAACACTATATATGCCATTGTTTTAGCTAAGTCATCTCATATAGTTAATAAGGCATATATTTTAATCTCATTATTTTTCACTTCACTAAGAACTGTGTTTGCAAAACATAGTTTAAGAAGTTTCTATTAGATGGTTAATTTAGATGAATAATAAACTTATAATATAAAATCAGTGAATATATGAAATCTGTTCAGAAAGTGAAACAAATGTATTTTTTTTTATAGAACTAGATCACCAAAATTTCAAGTATGGCCTTCCCCTTCATCAGTGGGATAATATGCTGCACCAAACTATTACCTCTTGAAATTAGATACATAATCCGTTCAGCATAATATGTACTAATGAAATTAGGTCAAGCTCTTCTAAAGCACTGATAACATATTTTGAACTCCCCCCTGAAATTACAGTACAACTCTAGAACACAAAGTATGTACACAGAAATTTATGAACAAATTTGAATACACATACTGTTTATAATGAGTAAAAACTATGCATGAATCTGATACCATACTTGATAATACGCAATTATTTTTGAGCACAGTCTCTAACTAGACAGAGGTCAGAGCAAATCATAAATGGATATTTTAAAACAATGTTAGTAAGAAAACCTGTTTCTTCCACCATAAAAAAAGCAAATCTGTTGGAAGTGTTAAGAGTGGGTCCCCAAGGGACCTTCTCTGGCACAGGAAGCATCCAGAAAGGAGTGCAAAAAGGGTGTATTCTTGC
This sequence comes from Myanophis thanlyinensis, assembly GCA_017656035.1. Taxonomy (NCBI): domain Eukaryota; kingdom Metazoa; phylum Chordata; class Lepidosauria; order Squamata; family Homalopsidae; genus Myanophis; species Myanophis thanlyinensis. The sequence goes on from JAEANM010001866.1 coordinate 2,914, forward strand.
CCTTTATTTCTAACTTATATATCTATTTAATGGTGCACCTTTCTTCATAACTGGGACATTAATGTCCTAGACTAGCAGAACAAAACATCCCTATACTCCTCTATGCTGATAATGTCACCACCATTTCACAAAACCCAATAGAATTGAAAAGTGCAATGGCAGTAATATTTTGGTGCTGCAGACAAAATCAACTGGTTTGTAATTTTGAAAAATCTAAAATTCTCATTTTGCTAAGACAGCCATTCATGCATGGTAAAAACAGTAGAAAATAGAGCATTTAAATTCAATGGGATGCTATTCTACTTTAAAGGTGTCTAAATGCCCAGAATCATATAACGATTACATCTTCAAGTTAAATCCATTACAATAGTCAAGTGGGAATTTATGCAAAGAAAAACACACTCATATCAGTGCAAACAAAATTATAGTGATCAATGGAACAGAAAACATAGAGTTAAGATTTGGTCAGGAATACTCATAATCCCAGTAACAGCATAGGTGAGGAGGATAAATTACTAGCTGAAAATCCAATTCTTTCCAGCCAGCTTAATCCATGAGTTTTAATGGATAGTTTTCTTTCTCCCTAGAAACATGTAGAGTTGGCATTGTACAGTTTTTCATCACCATTCCTAATTTCTTTAGAAAACAACTGGTCACCAAAGAATAAAAGGTATAGTTCGAAGCCATATTAATAGCTTGTTCCAATATTGCAGAAATTGGATAAATAAGGGCACTTAGGAACCAAGAAAAATACATAATGTAATTTTTCCCAAGGCTGAGAATAGCATTTTTCAAAACTAGGGATACTATCTTACCATTCATACATTGCTGCAAGGCAAATAATCCAAAATTGCATTCACTGAGCACTTGCCCATGCATTAACAAAGAATCAAATCTATTTTCACATATTGTAACACTGTACATTCTACATGGATATTAGATCTACATTTTGCAGTTAATACATTATATAAATTCTCAGAAAGGCCAGACAATTGGAGTGAATCATATTTATTCAGTATTGATATTTTACTTCTGTGCTATATATTTTTAAACTTTTATTCATTTTGACAGGTTAAAAATTACAATACAGGCCCTCTAAATAATTGCAGGAAATTTGAAAAAATCATAATGCAAACCCACACAACATGTTTTGTCAAACAGGAATTTTCAGATATTGAATAGAAATGGTGTATTTGTGACTTTCGGCTGACATCATGGCACTACTAGACACAGAAACGGAACACTCCATCTCTGTTCTGGCTTCTGCCTGCTTGTGGGCTCCAAAAGCAGCCGAAAGCTGTCAAGGAGGAGCACCTGGTGAGATCGTGGAGCGACCACAACTCTCCTGCTGAATCCCAGGGTCTTTTTCCCTCCATGCCACAGTGAGAAGAAGAGGCAGCCTAAGATGACTGCCACGAAGCAGGGACAGTCGAGAAACAGCTAAGCACAGTGCAGGAGCAGAGTTGATGAACAGTATTTGGAACTGGGTGAGAAGAATTTTACTTCAATTTTGAACCCCAAAAGACTATTTAAGAAGAAAGGGACTCACAACTACTTTTAAAGTGGCATGGACTAAAATCTGGGAGAAAAAGGAAAAAATTTAAAATGGAAGGAAGGACTAAAAGGGAAATGCAAAAACTATCATAAACACTGAAAATTGAATTTTTAAATTGGAAAGGCATTATTGTGGATAGGCATTTTGAAGTGCTGGAACTATTTACTCAAAAAAAGTTAACACTATCTTTAAATTGTGAATATTAGGGAAAAAAACTGTTTTAATATTGAAACCTAACTTAACACTCCCACCTGCTGATAAAAGGAAGCACAACACATTTTTAAAACTTTGGAAAAGCTTGACTGATAGAGACTCAAAAGTGAAATAAGAAGGATATTTTTAATAAAAGACCCCTGAGGATTATAATACAAGATTGAACTACCAAAACGACTTAAGGGAGTTCAGAAATTTTTGGGAGGACTATTCAGAACAAATAGTATAAAATGATAGAAAAGAACTAATATTAAAAGTAATAAGGATGGATGAAATAAATCAAGGGGAGAGTATTTTAGGAGCCCTAAAAGAGGAACCAAAGAATCAGGAAGCTTTGTCTGGAAAAGAGACATTTGGAAATTAGGCAATGGATACATGAATCTGTATACTCTTATTAGATTTATATAATTTGTGTGAAATGTAATAAATGTGATTAATATAGTAAGATATATGATATCCAGGATATGGTGACAGGTATATAAAGGACACATTGCAACATTGATAATGAAAGAGTATATTTTTAATAAGTAATGGATGGGTGATTACAACACAACAAAAGTATGTATATTATTATTATTAAATTATTATTATTATCCTATAAATGGTTAAATGCAATAAATATGATCAAGATTTTATTTGTAATAGAAGGCAGGTAACATAGAAAATAGGGATTGGCATAAATACAACACAATGGAATTTTGAATAATTAAACAATAGATTATAATTATATAAATAAATACATTATTAATGGAATTATACAAGACTATTTATTGTAATAAAAATGATCAATATTATTTTGTATGTATCAAAATGTAGGACACTCAGGTGCCATGCTGTTCACACACTGATGTTTGTAAAAAATAAAAAAATTAAGAATTTAAAAAAAAAGAAATGATGTATTTGTTTTTCCTTCCTTTCCTTCTCCCTTCATTAGAATTTTATTTAATTTTCTACTTTTGCAATCTGGATGAACATAACTTAAACTGTATGTATTTTTCCATCAAAAATCTAGAAAATTTCAGAACAAGCAACAATAAATTTAAAATAATGTAATGTTTTCTCAGTTCTCTGTTCACCTGACATCAAAGTCAGAAAATGCAATAATGGATACAGAGCATAACATAGAACAGAAAAATGAATACTCAGTTTTCCAAGCCTCAGGCATTTCTATCAAATCTCACTAAACATTTCTGAAGCAATTAAGATGCCCCATGGAAACATCAAGAGTCTGGATGAAGACAATCAGTACAAATATGTGGCCAATTATGGAATAATAGTGATGGTGGTAGTAGTAGTAGTTGGTAGTGGTAGTAGTTGTGATAGTAACAGTATCATCTAACTTGAAGCACAATTCTGGTCAATTTAAAACAATAAAATCACAAAACCATAAAAACCAAACTGAAAACCTAGTCCTTCAGTCATTCTTATGGGGTGATTTAGCAATCATCTACAGCAGGGGTGTCAAACTCAAGGCCTGTGGGCCGGAACTGGCACATGATGCTTAAATATGGTCTGTGGGGCTGCCTTCAAAACAGTGAAGGACCAGTCTGCGGTGCCTCTGCCAGCAAAAATGGAGTTCAGGAGGGCCACGCCCATCTCTTTCAGGTTCAGGTTTTGGCCATGATGGCCTTGTGTAGACTTCTGCCAGCGAAAAAGGAGGTCATGGGTCTGCACACAATGTTTCATTGTCAGAGGGCAGCAGGAGGCTGTTGTGACCAAAGATGGGACCTGGGGGGGAGACAGAGGGCTGCACAAGTCTGTCATAGCCTGCCACCCCCACCCCGGCCCCTGAGTCAAACACAACTCTGATGTGGCCCTCAATGAAATAGAATTTGATACCTCTAATCTACAGATTCCCTTCACTCTACCGTAACACCTGGAGAAAAGCCAGATTTTTATGGCCTCCCAGAAGTCTAAAAGAAAAAGGGCCTGCTGGATTTTCTGGGAGAAAATATTCCAAAAGTTAAGAGCACCATGGAATAGGCATGCTTCTGGGCTCTCATTGGATGGAAACATTTCAGGGAAAGAATCCAGAATGTGCTTTTTCTATCAATCTAGTGAGGCAAGCAAATATCCTCATAATAGCAATTAGATAATTTTAATCACAGTGAAAGTACTACAGCAAAAATCAGAACATCTAACATGTCATTCAGAAAACATAATTAAAAAATTTAAAAATCTTCTAATTATATAATCAATTAGGAATCCTTATCTAAAAGCAGATTGGTAGGCCATGATATTGCTGATCACATAAATTAGTTACAAATAGTTAAAGTCATAATTCGGTAATGCTGCTTCTGAATTATTAATCAAGTACAACGAAAACAACTTTAATTTTTTACATTTACAAAGTGATTCATATACAGTACTTTCTACAATCACTTCAAGAAATTATACTCAAATATTCTGATTTTGTGATGTAAAAGAAAGTTAATCCTTTTACAATTATTTGCCACATATTAAAATAAATTGTCAATCTACTATATATTACTCAGAAGCCAGTCCCACTGAATTTAATAGAATTTCTAGATAGTAGTCTTTAAGCCTAAGAATATCAGTCATAATTGTAGTATTAGCTACTTTGCTATATTTGTCTTCTACTGTACATATTATTGTACATTCTAATCAAACATGGGGAAAGTGCCCTCTAGTGTCATTGCAGCTGTATTCCGCATTAAAAAAATTAAACATAAATTCACATTTATGATGTCTGATAGAAATAATACTTACAAAGTTTTTATCATATAGTAAATTGAAACACCGTAACTGTTTGGCTTCCCAGTTTTGCATTTTAAAAAAGGAGATAGAATAAATATTTGAACTATCAACTAATGGTAACAATTTTTTTTGCTTGCTTTATGCAGCATCAGAGTGTTGTAGAATCTAATTTGGATCACAGATCAAAAATCTGTTCTAATAAAAAGTAACGTGGAAGCCTTGTTTTAGAAAAGGACTATTAAAAATTTTATTATCTTTGAAGCATATTCTGTTAGTTTTAAGAATTGCTTTCCTAAGCTCTTCAAATGTTCAAAAATTGTCTCTATTTTCCTTGTATTATTCTACATTATACCTCTAACCTTTTGCTTCATCAGTTCAGCTCCACTTAAGAGGAATTTTTGTTATTATAACTTGACTATTTAGTCTACAATTTACACTACACTAGTCCTTGACTTACAACCATTCATCTAAAATCAGTTTGAAGTTACAAGTGAATCTGTCAGGTCTGCCTCCTTCAAATCCCAAGAAAGAAAAAACCTGACTCCATTGCATTTGAAATCAGGGACTTTTACTGGGAAAGAAGTGAATACAGGAAAGCAAAGCAAGGTCTGAGTAAAATCGCGAGAAAAATTACGTATCAAAAGAATCCCCAAAAACCTCCCGCCAGGGTCCCAGGATGATTGTCCAATCCTTATTTCTCATCGGATCATTAGGCATACATCTGCAGGTGTTAATGTCTATTACTTTTCCAGGATGTAAACATCTTGACCAGGCGTAAACATCTTGGCTGAGGAATGCATGCTACTTTATTCGTACATAGGGGCCTTCAGACACCAGCACTCTTTCCCCCCTTATTACCAAGCTCCCCATTTCCCCCCCCCCCCCGTTACTATGGTAGCCAATAAGAGTGAAGCTTCAGAAGAAAGTTGGAGGCTGACATTGTCCCCCGTTGCAGTAGAGGCATTAGCCCTAAAAGAAAACATAAAAGAGGGGAGAAAAACCATGCATACAATTCAAACATGTCATAGAAGGTTACAGTTTATCAGGGTACTTAGAATGAAATGAGTGGAGTAAATTAGGGGCACGGACATTACGAACGTCCACCGATTCTGCTTGGGAAAGGAAAAAATGTTTCCAAGCCACCAAATATTGTGTTCTCCCCCTATGTTTCCTGGAATCTAAAATTTCCTTAACTTCAAAATGTTGCTCTCCTTCAATGAGAAGAGGGACAGGTGGGTCAGGCTGGTTAGGTTGTAAATTGGAGGTGTGATCAAGCTTAAATAAGCTAACATAAAACACAGGGTGAATGCATCTCAGGGGTTTTGGCAACTCCAATTGAACTGTAACTGGGTTGACAAGTCAAACCACAGGGAACGGCCCAACATATTTTGGGCCCAGTTTCTTCGATTTCTGAGTGGCTTGCAAATACTTAGTTGATAAGAAGACTCTATCCCCCACTTTGAATTCTTTTGTAATAGCCCTTTCCTTGTCAGCTTGTTTTTTATTGGCTTGATGTGCGTCAAGTGCTTTGCAGGTGACGGGCCAGATAAGCTGGATATCCATTCTGCTAAAGATAGAATTAGAGTTTCTCTTGGGGTAGTTCAGGGATTGGCATGAAATATTGGCCAGATGCAACTTTAAATGGAGTGAAGCCCATTGTCAAGTCTAAAAGGACGTTCTGGACTGGGGGGTTTCCTGCTGAAGAATATTGACCATTGTTAAATTATTATTTAACATTGTTATGTTATTAATATACATTATTAATGTATATTATTATTTGGGGCCTTTTAGCTTTGACACATTTTTTCTTTCTTTCGCTGAGAGGGCAAGGGGAGAGTTGGTAAGGACAACTCAAACTTATTATCTTGTTTGCATTCCTTTAGTTCTGGTTCTCATGGGAATGTTTCTTTGGACAGTTGACACCTGTGGGGGAATGTCTTAAGGCGCACATTGAATCTCTTTTTGAAGGGGTTGGTGAGAATTTAAAGTGTGATAATTAGTGGGGTGGAACTTTCGGTTTTACTTGGGTGGAGAAAGCCCAGGAACTTTAGATTCGGGATTTTTTGAGGATGTACCAGAACAATATCTTCAACAAAATCTTATTCCTTCGACTTTGCTTCTTTGGAGTTCTGATTGCATTGCTGATGATTTGTGGAACCTCTGTACTAGCATGGACAGATTTATTATAAGCCACCTCTGCAAACAGGAGAAGCTCTGTCCAATTGTCCTGTTGGTAGTTGACATAACATCTAAGATATTGCTCTAGAACTGAGTTAGCAGTTCACAAGTCCCATTAGTTTGAGGATGGTGGGCGGAGCTTAGACCCTGGGTGGAGCCTAACAACTTTAGGAATTCCCACCAAAACTGAGATGTTAACTGTACTCCGCGATGTGAAATAATTTGATCAAGTACTCCATGTAGCTGATACACATGCTGGATGAACAATTTGGTGAGGGTTTTGGAAGAAGGGATCTTGGAACATGGTACAAAGTGCACCTGTTTCGAGAACAGGTCTGTAACCACCCAAATGATTATGTTCCCCCCACTTTCAGGTAATTCAACAATGAAAGTCCATGGAAAGTCCATGGGGCAATAGGGTTAGCAACACTTTGGAGAAGACCTGCGAGTTTGCCTGGAGGTCTCTTAGCTGAAGCACAAGTAGGACAACCGGCAACATAGGTTTCAATGTTTTTCTTAAGTGAAGGCCAGTAGAATTTATGTTTTACAAGATGCAGGGTCTTTACAAAGCCGAAATGTCCCATGGATTTTGAATTGTGTTCACGTTCTAATATGGCTTCTTTGACACTGGCAGGAACATATAGTTTGGTGCCTACCCAGGCTAGTCCATCTCTCATAGTGCGCTCATCCGAGTAGGACAGGAACCAATCGTCGCTGTCTAACTGAGGTCAGTAGGGAGATCAAAGTTTGATGTTCTCTGGGCTCTGGTGACCACTGGAGCTGCTAGTTGCTTGGAGGGGAATAGTACTGGGGCCACCACTCAGGGTCTTGCAGGTTGGATAAAACCCCATTTCAGATTTTTATCAATGAAGTTGTAATTCCTCCAGTTCTCACAGGGTCATCATGTAAATCTTCAGTTTAGGGAGTTTCACCCCTGGAAAATCTCTATGCTGCAATCCGTGGGGTAATGGGGTGGGAGCTGGTCCAACCCCTTTTCACTGAAAGCCTCCCTTAAGTCCCAGTATTCTCTTGGGATCCTTTCCTCCCCCTCAAGATGCTTGTTTAAAGTGGCTACCAGATCCATCATACATTAGTTTGGGGAGGGGTTAGTTTATCCCTTCCTGCTGGGGGCGTGGAGAGGATATGCAACAATCCTTTCCTCCAGTCCATGTGGGGGTTCCATTTCCATAGCCAGGGTAATCCAAGTATAAGGGGTCGTTCCATCCCTGGGGCCACGATGAAGCTCAAGGTTTCGTGGTGATCCCCCATCCACATCTCAATTGGCTTGGTTGCAAAATGGGCTGGTCCCCCCGGCCACTGACCCATCTAACTGGCAGAATGCAATTGAGGTCTTCAGGGTTCTCAGTCTCAGCCCTAATTTTTCTACTACCTCACATCTACTGCACCCAGAGTCCAAAGGAGTTACTATTTTCCCCCAGGAGGTGGAGGAATGTACCCACAGTTCTATTGGTATGGTCAGGGGTCCCACATGCTGACTTACCATGGGGTCATCATCGGAGTCCATTTTGCTCTCTCCTAAGATGGTCGGAGTTCCCAGTTCCTCCTGGCTAGGAGGGGCGAACTCCATGACTTCCACTCCTTTAAGCGCTATTTCGCAGGGCTTGGCTGGCTGCCTCTCAATTCTTCTGGGTCCTGCAGTGGTCAGCTTGGAGCTGGTCTTGCTGAAGCACTCAGCTGCCCAGTTCCCCTCCTTTCCACAGTTGAAGCAAGCTGTGGTCTCCCTGGACACGTTTTGGAGCTCTTGGAGCTTCCCTTGGGGCAGAGGAGGGAGTTTGGTTCCAGGTGTGACCCCCACAATTGTGGTCCCTGGTCTGGTTAATTTCTACTTCAGCTACCAGCATATACCAGCATTGGAGGTCTTGGGGAGCTCCTCAGATGACACAGCCATTGTAGACGTCATCATTCAACCCATCCTTGTAGCATTCCATCAGGGTTACTTGGGACCAACCATGCATGTGGCAGACCAGACTCTGGAACTCCTGCATGTATTCAGCCACTGACCTCCACCCTTGGGTTATGATTTTCATCCTGGTCCTCCCTGCCAGGAGGGCCTTCAAAGCGATTGCGAAGGGCTGTCATAAATTGATTGTAATTTCTCAGTTGGAAGGCATCATTATTGTGGAGGGAGATCATCCACTCTGCTGCAGTCCCTGCCAGAGCCATGGTAACACATCTCACTTTGGCTGCTTCACTGGTAAAATCCTTACCATACTCCTGCATATGGTTCCAAACTTGGGCCAGGAAAAGTCCCAGAGTTTTGGGGTCACCTCCGTAATTTACTGCCAGCAGAGGAATTTTTGAAATTTGGCACCTTCGTGGAATCCCTACCCCCATTGGGGGGTTTGAGCTGCAGCCACTGCCACTGGGATAGCTCTTGCTACTGGCCCTTGCTAGGCTGGCATCTCAGTTGGGATTTTAGCAGCACCAGCTCCCTCTGCAGCCTGCTCAAATTCTTCAACTACTCGTTGAAAGCCCCTTTCTGTGGATGCTTCTCAAGCTTTATGGTTCTCTAATACCTCTTGCAGAAGTTGCAAGGAATGAGTCAGCAGATCTTCTCTGTCAGCCTCTCGGCCAGGGCCCCCTCTATGCTGGCATCTGCTTACCGTCATTCCTGAGTGAGGTTCACAAGGCTCCTCAAAGTGTCCTACCCCTAAATACCATCTTGATTCTACTGCCCTCTCTTCCAGGCACAGTTCTCCTAGGCCAGTGATGGCGAACCTTTTAGAGACCAAGTGCCCAAACGGCAACCCAAACCTACTTATTTATCTTGAAGTGCCAATACGGAAATTTAACCTGAACAATGAGATTTTAATTTAGAAAAAACAACTCATATGTGATTAATGGCTTTTCTCTGAAAAAAAAAGCCACAGTGACAGAGTTTTCAATGAATCAAACAACTTTTTATTGAAAAGTAAAAGTTTGTGTTTGGCATACTTTGGATTAATGTGAGTTTTCCTGATGTATGCATGCTAATAATTTTTCTAACCTTGGCTCATACTTTGTAAGTTTGAGAGCAACATATGCAGCACCCAGGTCATCTGTTAGTCTGTTTCTGGGGTCAGATTTGATATAATTCAAAGCTGAAAACAATTGCTCACAAGCATAAGATGATCCAAACAAAGTAAGGAAAGAAATTCCAAGTGCTTTCATTGACTTAAAATTATTTGGCAGAGAATTCCACACATTAAGGATTTCATTTTCAGAAGTAACTGTGTCAGAACTAACCGTGCTGTCCTTTGTCATCTTTTCTAGTTTCTCAAGTGTTTTACACAGGTCATAGAATTTATTTTTCCATATAGAATTTTCTTGAAATTCCAATAGCTCCATTTCCAGAGGTTTCCCTCCCTCCCACTTGTTTTTCTCTCTTTTTCATATCCCTCCCTCTTTCCCCCTTTCTCTCCCCCTTCTCTCTCTCTAACATCTCATTTCTCTCTCCCTCTCCCTTTGCCCCCTCTCCCCTGTGTCTGAGGAGAAAGCAGGCAGCTGTGGCTTCCTTTCTTCATGACCCCTGGGTGGCTTTTAAAGAGCCGGATGGACTCTTTAAAGAGAAAAGGTTTTTGGGTGAGGGATGGGCTCACTGAAAGCAACAGAAGGAGGAAAATCTTTAAAAGGAGACCCAAGTTGCTGCTGTGCTTTTCCTGATCCACACGCCCCCCAAGGATGGCTTTTAAAGAGCAAGGAGGACATGCACATGTAAGAGAAAATGTTTTTGGGCTTGCCAAAGCGCAATGGAAGGAGGAAAGCTTCTGGTTCTGGCTTCTGTTACAAAGCCAGGAGGACATGCACAAGTGGGATACAAGTGGAATAATCATCCCAAGCAAGTGGCTGAGCTCACCAAAGGCGCATGCCCATCCCAGGTATCAGGCTCAGAGGAAGCAGAAAAGCCCTCACCAAAAATGTTTTTCTGCCATCAGCTGCGTTTTGGCAAGCCCATCCCTCGCCCAAAACCCTTTTCTCTTAAGCATGCGTGAGCATCCTCCTGGCTTTTTAAAAACCATCCAGGGGGCGTGTGAAGCAGGAAAAGCACAGCAGCAACTCGGGTCCCCTTTTAAAGATTTTCCTCCTTCCGTTGCTTTCAATGAGCCCATCCCTCACCCAAAAACCTTTTCTCTTGTGCATGCATCCTCCTGGCTCTTTAAAAGCCATCTGGGGGCGCATATTCACAGCAGCTGGCCCTGATCCACGATGGAAGAAAAGCAGTCAAAGTCTGGGTTTCGGAGCAGGGGCACATCGTGATGAGTGAAGATCTGGGTCTGGGAGCTGCTTGGTGAGGGAAAGTCTGGTCTGGAGCATGTGGTCCAGGCAATTGGAGACAGAAGGTCTGGGTCTGGGAGCAACTTTGCCTGGAACACGTGGTCCAGGCAATTAAGTGAGCAAAATGCAGGAGCAGCTGAGTGTGATGTGTGCCCACAGAGAGGGCTCTCGTTCCACCTGTGGCACGTGTGCCATAGGTTCGCCATCACGATCCTAGGCTTTCAATTTCCTCTCTGTACCGGCACAGGGTGGGAGAAGTAGACCCATGAGCTCCCATGTCTTCTTGGTCGCTCCCTGGGTTTGACATTTTGTGCACAGCCCCCATGGTAGATTTTATCTCTGGGTTGGCTGGTAATGCAGACCTTGCTTAATGTAAGGTCCGCCTCATTCAAATCCCAAGAAAGAAAAAAACCTGAATCCATTAAAAATTGTGATCGCATGACCCCTGGCACAGTGTAACTATTATAAATACATGCCAGTTGCCAATGCCCAAATTTTGATCATGTGAGCATGGGAAAGCTACAATGGTGTAATAGTTGTGAAAACTGGTCATAGATCAATTTTTTTCAGTGCCATTGTAACTTTGAATGATCACTAAACAAATAATTGTAAATTGTGGACTACTTGTAGTGCTGTGTGGCAGTTCCTTAAAGCAGTGATTATTCAATGAGCTCATCATAAATAATGATACGTAAGAATTTATATCTTGGGAGATAGGAAAAAGAGCTGCAGCCTAGACAATCATCATAGAAAAGGTACTGTCAATCCAGAAAAGAAAAAAAGAAGAAAAAAGATTTGGGAAGCATTTCAGAAAGGATCTGTCCTAATTTTCCGGAAAGCAAAATTAAAGGAAGGGAGAAGTGTTTTCAGAGTTGAAAAGCTATGTTACTGTAATCTTACAATAAAGATACAGTTACTACTCATGGTTTGCACTTATCTGGGCTGCCTCAAAAGGCTGACACCACACTACAGGTAGTTCTCAACTTTTAATAGTTCATTTAGTGATTGTTTGAAGTTACAATGGCATTGAAAAAAATGAATTATGATCATTTTCATACTTGCAATCTTTGTGGTATCTCCATGGTCAGGTGATCAAAATTCAACTGCTTGGCAACTGATTCATATTTATGGCGGTTACTGTGTCCCGGGATCCTATGATCACTTTCTGAAACCTTCTTACAAGCAAAGCCAATGGGGAAGCCAGATTCACTTAACAACCATGTCACTAACTGCAGTGATTCACTTAACAATTGTGGCAACAAAGATTGTAAAATGGAGCTCAATTGTCATAAATCAAGGATTTACCTGTAATTCTGTACCTCAGGAAAATACACATTGAGATGGTATAAAGGCAACAACAAGCCATATATATCACTGATATGTGATCACTTCTTTAATCTCAGACACGTATTTTCAAAAAATCTGCATTGCTACTACTGCAATCTCATAAAAGATATGCTCCTTTAAGGAAATCCTAGTTAAATATAACACAGTTGCATATTCCAGGAAACATAAATAGTTCCAAATAATGTTTATACTTAAGACACAGTTTCAAGAGAAGAGAATATATGTAGCACAGGTTTGAATTGGAGAGTCCTTCACAAGTTTGGCTGATTGTTTGCAGATGTTTCATAAGCAAGTAGGTAATATCATTAATGCTAATAACTATGGGGTTGGCTCCCTATTAGCTCGCTATGCCAATTTCAGTGGAGGTGAATTAATGTTACCTAGTCTACTAACTAAATGCCTGCAAACAGCCAAACTTAGACAGCATCAGGGACTCCACAAAATATTCTTTGCTTGTTTCTGTAAATTTTTCCTTAGCTATCAATTTCTTTCTGGCAATAACTTGGTTTTTAATCCATAGCTATTTTTTCCATTCTATTTTCTAAAGGATTTCATAAATAAACTTTATCAGAAAATTAAAGCTGAATTCTTTGTAATCAATTTCATAATGCCGGTATTTGAATTTCACTCTATGTAAGTAGCAAACACTATACAACAGAATCTTAAAAGTAACAAGATACTGTTCCAACTTTGAAATATATTGTATTTACCAGACTACAAAAATTGTATCTGTCTTAAAAATAGTTCCTGAAAAACTGTTTGTGGAAAACTGATGTTAGAGGAAATGAATGCATTATGAATTCTAAAACTTAGATAGATAATTATAGCACATATGGAAAGATAAGTCAAATCAATTTTTATCAACTTCTCACAGGAAAGACTGATATTTCCCAAATGAAGAAAGAGATTCTAATTAATAATTCTAACTCTAACTTCTAATTAATTCACAAATTAATTGAAATTAAGGATGTATGGCAATGCAGTACTATTTAAATAAAGAATATTTTATAATTAAGATAGGCAGTTAAGCTCTCCAAAAAATATTTCCAAGACATCTCTTAATATTGGTTACTAGAAAAGATTGACTTTAATTTGCTCTTGCTTTTATGTTCTAATTATTCAGCCTTGAAAGATGGATTTTGAAGAAAAATATTCCTAAGGGAATAGGTTAGAGTACTTATAGGTTGCAATATGAGGGAGACAAAAGAAACAGTTAAATAATAGAATAGTCATATAAAACTGTTCCTATTTATTTTTAGGGTGGACTCATTATTGAAATCATCTGATCTAGAGTTAGTCTTAAATTTTAAGGAAAACTTATTGCATATATGTCCTTTGAATCCCACATTACAACTCAACTGTTTCCATAGTATTATCTATTTATAGGTTAATTATAAATAATCAGTAAGGCTGCATAAAACAGTTAAGACATAGCATAATTTAATTGTAATTGAGACCAATAAAGTATTATCATGGCAAGTCTTTTTGCAAGCCGTGCCATGTTTAAGCATAATAGAGGCAGTCCTTGTTTAGTGATCACAATGGAACTGGCAACTCTGTTGCTAAGTGAGAGTGTTACTAAGAGGAAGATCACATGACCATAACTGACCATAATTTTCCCATTCACCTACCTTTAGAACAGGGGTGTCAAACTTGATTTCATTCAGGGCTGCATCAGGGTTGTGTTTGACCTTGCGGGGGCCTGAGGCCGTGGCCGGATGTGTATTGCCAGCTTGACGTCACTTGTGTCAGAGGCAACTTTGGTGGCCCGAGTGTTCTTCCAGCAAAAATGGGCTCCTAGGATCCATTTTCAGCTCCCATGGCCTCCTGCAACCTCTACCAGTGAAAACAGAGCTTGGGATGGTTGCATGTGGCTCTCCTGAGCTCCATTTTCTCTGGCAGAAGCACCAGAGGCTAGTCCTTCACTGTTTCCAGGGAAATCCAGTGGGCCAGATCTAAGTACCCCATGGGCCAGAACTGACCCCCGGGCCTTGAGTTTGACAGCCCTGCTTTAGAATGTTTGCCCCAGTGGTACCGAGACATCTGGCTGAAAACTGACAAGACCCCTTAATTTCACACCTTCAGCTTTTGTTTGATTTCCAACTACTCTCTTTGAAATGCTCACCTTGGTGCTGGATAATTAACAAAACAGAAATTAATGTTTGCGTATACATTCATTGGACAAGATATATTGTAAGACAGGTCATCTATATGGTTTAGCCTATAGTCTTCCATGTAAGAATTATTAAAAGTAAAAATGTAATAAAAATATGAAATTGTGAAAACATATTGGGATAGTAAGAAAACAAGAACTATAACAGGTGGTTTGCATAGTTAATGTGAAAATCCTCTAAAAAGAATACTATCTATAAACTTTCAAATGTATTTGTAGGCTAGAAGGAAGGCACCATAAGGTTTCATTGCAATTATATAACATCTCAATCAAATTGATTCTGGGAGATATACAAGAAAACCAATAAACAAAATATTATAAAGCAATTAAAAACCACATTAAGCAGTAATTACAAAATAATGAAAATAAATATATGGACACATATAATCCAAAATTGTATTGAAACATGATTTTAAGAGTCTTCTTGAATAGAGGTAAGAATCAACTGTACATCCTGGTTCCACAGAAGGACAGATATGTGTATATGGGGCGGGCAGGAACTAAGATAAGTATGATCATATGTGAATGATCAGAAAGAACTGATTAGCAAACAGAAAAGTAACAAATGAATATTCTGCTTTTAAATAAACTACAGATAATTGGACAATAGCAGTCAGTAGTTATAGAATTGAATAAGTAAACAAATGCTGCACAAGATATAGACATATTTCTATTTCATTATGTAATCATTTTAATTTATATAAATTAGTGCTCTCTTTGCTATAGACAAGAAAATGGGCTGGAGCACTGTCAACTTCAGAGATCTTTAAAAATTCAAAAGCTGCACAATTATTCTTCAACTATCCTTTGATCAAAAAAAATCAAGTACGTGTTAATGAAAAATTATGTCTCATTGACAGTAGTAGGAAAAGGATAAATAGATTCCATATAGCCAAAACCATAACAGAACAAATAATATGATCAAACTTCTACTCCCCTCTTCTCAATATACAACATCAAAAACAATAAATCTTCTCAGCCTTGTAATATTTAGAGGAGCCAAAGAGGCTTATAAGTGTTATATATACATAAAAGCTATCCAAAAACATAATACTTAAACTCTACAAAGTGAGTACTAATGGATTTCTTCCATAAGAAGAAACTATAGTAAAGTACCAGAATAATCATACATAATTTCCTCAAAACTTTATGTTAAATCTCTTCACACATTATACCATTTTAGGAAGGGGAATGAGAGAGAAGCTGGCTCAAAGGCAAGCCAAAAGTGCCTTCCCTGTTTTTATACGGCTAGTATCACAAGAATATATGGCTTGTTTCACAATAAAGTCTTGCTAATAGGCATTTCAGTCAACTTTGAAGTTGTTCATTTAAAACTTTCAGCCATATATTGACTTCAGAAGCCATCTCTATTGCACTACTTCTGAAGACCTCTTATAGCTATGAAGAGGGGTTTAAATGAACTCTGCCTGGGAAACCTTAGGAAAGCAGGACATACATTTTAAATGCCAATTATTTTGAATTCAACATGTGTATTTTGAATTCAAAATGAACCATGAAGCCTGTTTTGAATGCAAGACATTTTACACCTGAAACAAAAGTTTTCAGCTCAAAATAATATGCTCAGAGTTCAAAATAGTCTGAATTATAAAATTTCATGCATTTATATAGGAATTTTATGCAAATATATCAGAGCAAACATCAGAGAGATTTGCAAGATCTGACTGGTTATTACTTAAAAGTGCTTTTTTGGGCCACAGAGATGTTATTCAAAATGTTTACCCACTATCTTACATTATGAATGTGTATTTTGGTTAAAGGTACTATTTAGCTTGTTTATCAGTATAGTTACAGAGCAGGAAAAGTAACAGGGAATTTTTTTTTACAGCAGAGTATTTGTTTGCTTATCATTCTGTCAGGAAAGCTTTCCATTACCTAGTGCCTACATTTTTACTACCCAATTAAATTAGATTAATTGCCAAACCATAGCCTCAAGAACCTTGGTAATGAACTCATGGTTAACATCAAGATAAATGGCAGAAACTCAAAAACAAAACAAACAAAAATCCTAAACTGAGCTCCCCATCATCAAAAAAAAAAATCACATTTCCCCAAAATCAAAGTGGGTAAAACCCCAGTACCCCAGTAGTTTTACTGAACAGGCATGTGACTGCTTCTTTCAACTTCAAGTCTCAAAGGGAAGTAAAGTGAATCACTGTTATTTTACCCCTTGATGACCACCTCCATTAACAGTAGGAATGAAAAGGCCCTAGAAACAGCACATCATTTCCATGAGCTCCATATGACAGCAAGCTCTGAGGACAAAAGAATTGGTCCTGGCAAACCATGTGTCTCTGCTTCCAGAGACAGTGAAATGGTTAGGGTTGCAGAGCCTCACAAGCAGTCATTGCAACTGCCCCAGAGATTAATCTTCAACATAGTTTTTACTCCAACCCAGAACATACACCAGGTTTGATCTTAAAGTCTACTCCTTGTCCCCCTTTACCTTATTTGACACTCTTCCGTGTGTACCGGGGTCTGAAATTCTGAAATAAGCGTGTGAATGGAAGAGGCTGAGAACGAGAGAGAGAGCCGGGCGGGGAACAAAGAAACCAATCTCCCTCTCTGGCCTGCCCTCACCGTATGTACAGCTCGGCCTAAACAAAAGCAACGAAAGCAACGAACAAGAGACTGTAAAAAGAAAAGTCTTTCTTTCTCTGTCACGCATACACAGAAACAGGAAACGAGCAACTGGGGCATGAGAAGATGCTGACGAGAAATATTTCGCCCAGAGGAAAAGGAAGAATTAACACTAGAATTAAACGGATGGCTGCTCAGATTATCCTAACCAGCCCCTGAATTCACGAGGCGACAGCAATACTGTTATTTGGGGCTCTGGCTACACGCGCTGTTGCCTGGAGATGAACCGAGGAAAGAAGAGTGGAGGAAGGAGGAGGGCGAAGTCTTCCGTAGCCCTCCCCGCACAGCTCCTGGACTGACACCTGTGTCAGATGGAGACCGAGAGCAAGAAGCCGAGTTTTGGATTACGGCGGGCGTTAAAGTAGCAGGCGACGGCGTTTCCTTAGCCACGGCTGCCGGGCGAGAGAAAAGACATCGGGCTCCGCCCCCACAAAGGGGAAACAGCAGCGACCGCACAGAGCCCCGGCTGGCTGGGGAGGGCGACCCTCCTCCTGTCTCCCCAACTTTTCGCCCAGCCTCTGCCTCCTCGCTCTATTACCGTTGTCAGTAGTGGCCTCATCTGCTCCCCGGCCCGCTCTTCCTCCATGGCGTGCCCTAGACGGACAGCGCTGGGAGTCGAGGTCTGCACTCGCTGCCTGACTGCGTAGGGTGAGCGAGGGTGGGAGGGAATAAAAGGAAACGTCGCGGCTCCGGCAACAACGAGCCTTTTGACTTGGAAAGCGGCTTCTGCTTTTGCTAGAGTCTAGCCGGCTCGTGCCTAGCCGCGCCCCTCGGCCGCCCGATTGGCAGCAAGCCTAACCAATCGCTGCGAGAATGCGGCTCCTCCTCTACGTGGGGAAGAGGCGCTGAGAGAAGAGGCGGGAGGGAGAGGGTAGAAGGGACTTTCGGAGGGTAAAGGGGATTAAAACGCGACCTTTCTCCGCTCTCGAGGGGAGCCGCTTCAGGTGAACGTGCTCCTGCTTAGAAATAGAACTCCCGCTGACAGGGATTTTTTTTTTTTTTGTCTGGAAGCTAAACTAAACGAGATGGGTGCAATCGCTTTTTTGGGGAAATGGGTCCTGATTTGTGGGACTGCTTCCACGGCATTCTCCCCTAAAAGCTGTCAGACCCCCATTTTGCTTTCTATAACCCAGACTATGGGATAGGCTGGTCGCTCCAAGTTTCCTGAGGAGCCGGACAGTTTAATGAAATAAAACACGACTAAAGTAAGCATAATTTCTTCTTTGAAAATAGCCAAAACTTTTGAATCACTAGCTCAGATTATTGCAAATTTGAATGCACCTTCCAGTTCAAATTAGTAATGATAGGGTCTCTTCCTTTTAGGGTGGAATCGGGCAAACAATGTGGAGCCAGAGAGACTGCTTCAACTAACTGAATTAGTTTGGGGGTGGGTGGGATGGGCAGAGAGATGCTGCAGATTTTGCTTCCTGGCTCAAAACAGGAAACTTTTTTTCCTATCAACTATGGTTGGAAAATGATGAAAACAGTCACAAAAAGGTGTTTTGAGATTCTCAGTTTTTCTACCCTTTGGGACTGTAATAAATGTTGGGCTTGGTCAGATTTAGTGATATCTCTTTTAGGCAGTAAAAATTGTTTTCTGAGTAGTTAAATTGTCTCAGACTGTTCTCTTAAAACAGACTTCCTATAAAATTGAACATTAAGTAATATGCTAATTTACATTTCAAAACTACACCGGAAGAATCTGCAAATATACCATACTTCAGTGACTAGACAAATATTTAGCAAGATATTTAGTATATCTCAATGCTGATTATATTAAAAGATTTAACAGAGTTGGAAAGGACCTTGTTGGCCATCTAGTGACTAGTCCAACCGCATGCACCCAAGCAGGAGACCCTACATCATTTCTGACAGATGGCAGACCAGTTTCTTCTTGAAAGCTTCCAGTGATGAAGCTCTCGCAATTTCTGAAGGCAAGCAGTTCCATTGGTTGATTGCTCTCAATGTCACAAAATTTCTCCTTATTTCCAGATTGAATCTCTTCTTCAGTTTCCATCCATTATTCCTTGTCTAGCCTTCAGGTGCTTTGGAAAATAAGTTGACCCTCTCCTCTCTATAGCAGTCCTTCAAATATTGGAATATTTCTATGTCTCCCCTGGTCCTTCTCTTAACCATTACTAGACTAATCATACTCAGTTCCTACAACCATTCAGCCTCCAATATCCTAAGCATCTTGGTTGCTCTTCTCTGTACTCTTTCTAGAGCCTCAACATCTTTTTTAGTGTGGTGACCAAAACTAGATGAAGTATTCCAGAAGTGATCTTACTAAGGCAGGCTTTATAGAGTGGTATTAGTACCTCATTTGATCTTGATTGTATCCCTCTGTTAGTACAATTTAGGATTACATTGCCACTGCACACTATTGACTCATATTTAAAAAGTTGTCAATTAAGACTCCAAGATCCCTCTCACAGTCACTGCTGTTATGTGTTGCCATTTATTGCCAAAGAAACATGCAAAGAATTGTAGCTTTTCATTAAAATGAAGCCTTCTGTGAGAATAAAATTACTGGGAACATAATATACTAGCAGGGAGCAAATATACCTTTGAATATCTATTAGTTTGACTCATAAGTTAATTTGGTTAACAAATAAGATGTAAACAAGCTTAATATGGTTTCTTCCCTTGCAAATAAAATCTTACTTTTGTTTGATTAGCTGCATCTCCTCATAAACAGACTCAATGGGAGCATGCAGCTTTATGGTTAGATACATATTTGGATACTTTTAAGTAAACAATGCAAGCCAATTTGCTGTACTGATTAAGGCATCAGGCTAGAAACCCCTTGGACACCTTTGAACAAAAGAAAAAAAACATTATTTCAGTATGCAATTTAAAGTCTGTTCCTCTATAACAGTGGTGGCAAACCTTTTCAACCCCAAGTGCCAAATGAGAGAGCACACTCATGCGCAGTCACATGCACATATACATGCATGACAGCCCACGCATGCGCAGATGCATGAGGCCAAACTAGAGGTGGCAGCCAGTGGGCCAGGGTGGCTGCGGCTGCAGGGTGCCATGTCACGGGACTGCCTGGACACACTGCCTTCCAAGATACATGTGCTGTTGCTGCAGGAGGCCATGCTGGAAACCTGACCCATCACCACGGGGCTGGACGCTCTCCTGCACAGCCAGCCAGCTGGCCTGGCAGAGGGAGCAGCAGGCAGTGGGGGCAGCAGCAATAGGTGGGTGGTGGGATGGCTGGAAGGGAGAGCGGCAGCCGTGACATCACTCCCTCCAGCTGACCCACCCTTTCCCCAACAGAGCTGCCGCTGGTGCCCATTGACTACATGACCACACATCCCCAGCCTCCTTTCTTCACACCACTGCCTGCCACCCTTCTGGCTTGCTGGTTGCTCCTGGGCCTGGAGCACGTGCTGCTGCTGGCAGCCAGTGAGGCACTCTTCTCATGGAGCGGTGGCATGTGAGCCTGGGCAGGCAGGGAAGGCAGGCCAGGCCAGAATGGGACTGAGCATCCTTCTGTCTCTGCACAGGCATGGGCAGCTCTGGCATGGTGATTTGGAGAGCTGCAGGAGGTGAAAGCACTGCATGCTTGGCCATGGTGGAAGCAGCGGCGGGTGGCTGGCACTTGGTGGCCATCAGCAGTGAGTGCCCTTTTTCTGGGCAGGCAAGCAAAGCGACTTATGTGTGGTGTTTTTAGTGCAGTTGTGCACAACTCCTGCGACATTTTTAGCACATGCGCAATCACATGCAATTCACGTGTGGCAGATTTAATGCAGTCACTCAGGAGTCATGCACGTGCATGCATGCACAGTCTGTGAGTTGGAGCAACTGCTGCCATGTCAGCAGAGGTGGCTCTGCATGCTATCTTGGACACTCGTGCCATAGGTTCACCATCACGGCTCTATAATGAACCAAATTCATGTGTTAGAGCAATTACTTACTCTATGTGAAAATATCTCTTCAGATGTGACCAGAATTTTCAGCCCTTTTTACTGTATCTTTATAAATAAAAATAAAAAATATGACTCTGTATACAATACAAGTTCTTCAATAGCACATTCTCTATCCCCTATTCGTTCTTTTTCAAGTATTAATTTGTATCAATGTCAGCCTTTCTTCTGGGGACAGAAATTAAAGTGTAACTGCCAAAAAGGCTTTTTTAGCTGTGGTACATGATACTAATCTACTGAGGAAGTAAATTAGACAACACTGTGTTATTTATAAATATTGTGAAAAAATGCAGTTGCAAAATGAAGTAACTAGAGCAGTGATAGCGAACCTGTTAGAGACTGAGTGCCCAAACTGCAAGTCTTTCTCTTGCGTGTGCTCAGCAGAGAGCTGAAGAGAAGCTGGCTAGCGGGAGGCAGGGCATCACAACACCGGCAGCTCTGCAAGAGACAAGATCTTTTTTTTATGCCAGGTTTTGTTTCATTGTTTACAGCAAATCACGGTGAGAAACACAATGGAATGGAACTGAGCTGAGATGATGGCGCATGTGCCCACAGAGAGGGCCGTGAGTGCCACCACCACTGAACTATAGATTTATTATAAAATTATATGCAAAACAGTGAGAAATGTAGAATTTGTTATTTATTTTTTGCCAGTTAATTTTATTGTTTCTAGTAAATACTTCCATTATTCAATAATAATGCTGATCCTGGCTTTACATATTTGGAAATACATGGTTTTCAGTTTATTAACTGAATAGGATCAATGTCAACCTTGGTACATTGAAGGTGTATTTTCAGGCCTATTAACTGATCCAAGACAAACATACAGGTAACTTCAACTTACAACCATTCATTTAATGACCATTCAAAGTTATGACAGCACTCAAAAAAGTGACTTATGACTGTTTTTCACACAACCATCATCCCCATAGTCAAATGACCAAATTCAGACTCTTGGAAAATATTTATGTACATATTTATGATGGTTGCATGTAATCATTTTTGTGATCATTTGACAAAGTCCCTAGGAAGTCAGATACACTTATCAACTGTTAATAACTTAATAACTACAGTGATTCACCTAACAAAGATGTAAAATGGAAAACCTCACTTAATAACTGCCTTGTTTAATCACAGAAAGTTTGGGCTCAATTACTGTCATAAGACTCAGTGATTTTCTTGCTAAGGAAGAGCTTTTCTCTGTTCCAGAAGGCATCTTTTCAAGGATCTCTTGAATCAGTTCTTAAATGAACTTTATATTGTGAGATACCCATAAATTATTTTTTCTGTGAAATTTTTGCATTCTGCACACTGTGTCACATACACATGGAAGACATTAAAATAGTAAATTCATTGATTCAATGGAAGTGTGAGAAAGGCCTGAATATAATGAAACGAAGAATCTCTGTATATCTATTTCAGTTGATAAAAAGGTTATAAAAATCCTTAAATTTATTTTAAACTAGACGCCACATGTAATTGCTCTTCTAATCAAACATAGACATGTAACTTGGTTGTCCTTTAAAAGAGGAAGAACATGATACAAATGTAACAATAAAATATTACTGATTTCATGATGAATTAAAGTAGAGAGTCGCTCCAGTCTAGACTTTTTAAATATGCTCAAGCTGAGTCCAGGAAATTTCCGTGTGAGGAAATATATGATTGGACACCAGCAGTGTATGATCTTTTGGACACCAGAAAGTAAATAAATCAAAACATTTGGTTTCATTTGTAAAGTTTTTAAAATAATTTTTATTATAGATAATTTTCATCACAGTTCAAACTTGATTTAAAGTTTCCAAAATTCAAATTTCTATCTAGCTAACTATAGACAGAAGGACTATAACATTCCAAGGAATTCAGTTTTAATCCTGGGTATCATTTATTTAAGGGGGGAAATCCTATAGTATAGGCTGACCATATTTGAAAAACAAAAAAAGAGGACGGGGGGGTTGGCGGGGGGTGGGGGGGGTGTCGGCGTCGGCCGGGGGGGCGGGGCGTCATCGGCGTCATTGGGGGCAGGGCGTCGATGTCGGGGGGGCGGGGCAAACGGGAGCGCGGCGATGGCAACGGGGCGAACGGGAGCGCGGCGATGGAAAGGGGGGCGAACGGGAGCGCGGCGATGGAAAGGGGGGGGCGAACGGGAGTGCGGCGATGGAAAGGGGGAGAACGGGAGCGCGGCGATGGCAACGGGGGG
>JAEANM010001867.1:0-26163 GCA_017656035.1 Myanophis thanlyinensis
TGTCAATTTTGTGACTTGTGGACTTCAATTCCCAGAATCCCTCAGCCAGCCTTTGCTGGCTGAGGGATTCTGGGAGTCGAAGTCCACAAGTCACAAAATTGCCAAGTTTGAAGACCCCTGTGTCTAATGTGTAAAAATGATACGGCAATTGTACTATAATCTAAGTAATTTGTGACTTTGAATTGAAGATCTTCTGAAGTAATCAGAAAATACAAATCGTGCAAATGTTTGGTTTTCAGGAACTTTTTCGTTTTTTGACCAATCAAAATTTGTTTATAGTCTTAAGACTAAACACAAGAAAAATAATAGTAATAAAGTATAATAGCAATAAAAAGGAAGTTTTAAAATAGAATAAAAGTCCTAAAGCAATTAACACCAACAATAACATAAAGGAGGAATTTATAGCATCTACTAGCTATAGCTATTGATCAGAATTTTGCACACATCATAGAGGCTTCTGAAGAGTAGTCATCTAGGAAAAGGCAATGAACTATTGGTTGTAATTGCCTGTAATACTCCAATTCTAAATGGCCATCATAGGATTCCCCCCCTCCTTTTGATGTTTAATTGTTATCATTCTATAATTTAATTTTTTAACCTTAATGTAATTTTTAATTGTAATGATAATTTTATACATTTTTATTTATCAATTGTATGGGAGGGAGGGAAGGAGGGAGGGCGGTAGGGAGAGAGAGAGAGAGATATGAGTGTTTTAAGATGGTTGTTCTGGTTTCAGGTTTGAACACTCTGCTCTGCCATTAGTATGGCAGGAATCTTGGGAGTACAGTGTGATAAGGGTGAGTGAGATAGCTCATTGCATATTTTGGGAATTGCCTGTTGCCCCACAAAGCAATGTGCAGAGCGACCAAGAGGGCAGAGATAGAGATAGGGTGAAGAGGGTTGGAGGCAGTCTCTTCTTTTACTGAGGCTAGGGCTGAGAGGGACCAAGCCAGAATGACTTGGCTTGGCTTGTGTACTTGCTTAACATCTTGCAATTCTTGGTTTGCGATAACATCCAGGACTGTCGATATTTCTAATTTTAAGTAATGCAGTCATGTGACATCTGGTTTTATGACTATTACTTTGTAATGGAAAATCCAGTCCCACTTGTGAATGTAAGTTGAAGACTAACTGTGTTCAAGGACAGCTCTGTACTGTATATAGTCCGAACATTAGGTGATTAAAAGCATGAGTAACTATGAAAAGAATCTAGGCCTAATAACAGAAGCATAGTTTTGCCCTTAATCTCCTAATTTTCTCCATTCAAATATTTTGACTGTCTCCTGTGATAATACCAGCCATACTCAATATAGCTCTCAAAGACAGAGTAATGTGGGTCTCAGCTGCAATACGTTTGCACTAATGTTGCATCATATGATCCTTCTGAAACTACTTCAGAATTATCCCAGAGTAGCATCCTTTCTTTTTTCAAGAAATGCTTACATGGATAGAGGCAAATCATAAAGTTGCCTGAGGCTTAAAAGATGCATTCAGAACAGTTAAAAAAACTGACTCATAAAGTTCTAAAATAACTAAACACAAGATGAACACAACTAGATATGTGGTAGTTTGTGCTGAATATTCTCCAGCTACTATTGTCATTTAGAGGGGCCATGGTTAGCTGTACTGTTACGTCCTGCAACTTAATGGCTACCAGTCTGTGGTTTGGTTGTTTGAAAAATAAATGCAGCTATTCAGTTTTAAAATAAAATGTACAATTGTAAAGGTTTTTCTCAATGCATATCATTGGAGATAAGATCAGTTGCTCTGCTGTGGGAGATGGGAGAATATATTTTGCTGGAATTTGACAAGAGAAAAGTTCACTCTCTGCCTAGGATGGGGGTTGGCAACCCGCGGCTCCGGAGCCGCATACAGCTCTTTTGAAGCTTTGCCGCTGCTCCGACAGCAGGGCCGACAATATCCGGTGTTCACTCTTTTTCGTAGGTCTGTGCGGGGGAAAGAGAAGGTGAAACGGGGGGAGCAAGGGCTCTGCCTGGCAAGAGACTGGCGGCGCCTGCTTGGCGGTGACGAGCCGTGCTTTCCCCGAGGTGGGGGGGAGGACATGATGATGGGAGGATTGGCGCACACGCGCGCTGTGGGGAGAGCCAGCGGCTGGTACTCGTGCGGGAAAAGGCCCCGGAGAAGAAGGAGGCGGAGGTAAAAGGGGGAGGCAAGGCGAAGGGGTCCTCGGAAGTGAGAGCCGGGAGCCGCGCCGCGGTCCTTCTGTGAGCTCCAGGCTGAGCCCTGTTTGCCCAGCCGAGGAGGCGGAGGGAAAAGTCCGGGACGGCTCAGCAAGCCAGCAGCCTGGCGCAGGCGCCTTGGGTTAGGGTCGCAATGGTTTTGCGGCTCCCAGGTTTTTCTTTTCCTTCGGAAACGGGTCCAAGTGGCTCTTTATGTCTTAAAGGTTGCAGACCCCTGGCCTAGGATAATTGCAGTAGACAGCCCCTATCTCTTCTTCAGTCAATTTCTGGCAAGAAACCAACCCGCCATATGTAAATGAAAATGCTGTTTCATTCTACTGGCAAATAAAAATGTCTGATGGATGCCTGTTTGTATAGCATAATTGGTATAATGGTAACTATAGATTCCATGCTGTTGACCTCAGTAACCTTTTAGTTTTGTTTTACCATTTTTTGCCATCATGGTGGTCCGGAATGTGATTTGCCATTTTTGCTATTAAGAAGCTTTATGGCAATCTCTGGATTGTCTATGGTTTAGGGAAGCAGCTGTGTGACATTGGGTATAGGAGTCAGTTACACTGTGAAATTGAGTATTGAGCAAAAAATCATATTGGAGATTGTGGAGGTTGGAGGATTTGCAAAGAATGATCATGAAAGTGGCTGGAAATTGGAGAAGATATTGAGACAAACTGGAAAGAGCTAACAGTAGAGACTTGGAGAAAGTAAATTTGAGTGAAGAAAGGGAATCATGGGGTTGTAAAGATAGCAACGGTAGAAAGTGGAAGTTGTGGAACATTAGATAATGCATTGGGGAAGAGGTCTGGATAGTGCTGGATTTAGCAAGAATAGTGGAAACAGGATTGTTAAATTGTGTAACAGTGGTTATGACAATGAGTGCAACACTTTTGTCCTTTGGTTGTTACCACTGTGGATTCCAGAATTGGTATAGATAGAGAAATAGAAAGTGATTACATTACAGAAAAGAAGAGACACCAGTGGAAGAGGGAGTGTAGATACAAAATAAGAATGAGTATGGATTGTAGCAGCTTTCAGACTGGCATCAAAAGAATGGTCTTTCCTGATGATCTCTCAGCTTTACAGCAATGAACATCTGTGGATGTAATACCAGCTTGTAAATAGCCTAGGTATTAAGTGAATATTCTCCCTTCCTGTTCTAGTCAGGGTCGGTGGTGACCCTGGGCCAATCAGTGTGGGAATGCCTTAGTGCTCAAGTTGCTTCAAATATATATGAAGCATTTAGGAAAGTTATCTACTGGTTTAGTTTAGTGATGGTGAACCTTTTGGAGACCGAGTGCCCAAACTGCAAGGCATGTGTGCGTGGCAGAGACCTGAAGATCAGTTGGCCATTGGGAGGTGGGGCATCACACCACCGGCAGATGTGCAAGAAGTGAGATGTTTTTCTTCTATGAGCTTCTGTTTCATCGTTTGCAGGGAAATTTCTGTTCTTCTTAGTGCTGAGAATAGAATCCAAGAATGAGCATGTCTAGTCGATCTCAAGACTGAGCCGATCAACACAAAGTGCCTGTTGCTGGCCTCTCCAATTTTTTGGCTCATTCTGGAGATCGGACTTGAGTTTTTGGAGCTCCTGCCCTTTTCCAACTTTAGATTTGGATTCTTCTCTCAATACTGGATTTTGATCCCTGACGGCATCTCAGAAAATATTTCAATCTCCACAGCCTCCTTGGACGGGGAGTGCATTGAAGATTCCTGGAAAGTCAGCACTCTACGCTACCGCACCTGTGCCTTTCCGGCGAGGGAGACACCACATCCGGTCTTTGGCCAACGACGCTTGGCACATGTCATCCCCCCCAGAGCTCCCTGGACAGGTTGCGCAGTGGCAGCCTTCAGCTTCGGGCCACTGGGATGACGTCTAATTGTAGCATGCAGCAGACCTTCGGTCAGTTTGCCTCAGAGGAGATTCTCCTCATCATTTAGAGCAAGTGGTGGGCCTTCGGCCACATTGCCACTTGGGGGCCTGAGGGAAGCTGCAGAGGCAGGCTGATGACCGCATCACCACACCCCCTTGGATGACCAGTCTCACCCGGATTCTTCTGGTCGGGTAAGAGCCACAGTTCCTGGGGGGGGGGGAATTATCACCCTTAGGACAGACTGAAGGAGTCCTCACTGAGGACTTCTCCTTGCAGTAGCTGCCACTGCACCACCAGCCTTTGGCTATTGCAGCCATCTTGCCCACACTGTCTTGCCAGAGGAACAGCTGTCACTGGAGAACCTACTCTCTCATTCTCCCAACCCCCCCTCCACCAGATGGCCCTTCTGATTGCCCTTGCCTCGGGCACTAACAAAGGAACAGAGGACAGTTTTCTCTTTGGATTCTCATTCTATGGGGGGAGAAACTATTGAACCCAGAGGGGAGGACTCTTTCTTCTTTCCCTTGCCAATGCAGCCTTTCCAGGCCTCCTTTATCACGTGGCGCTCTTTACTGCTATTTGAAAACTGTTTCTAGGCAGAAATCATTGCAGTCCTCTGGCTCATTTGACTGTTGCTGGGCAGACAAGGAGGCAGACCAATGATCTTTCCAACTCCTCCTACCCAACTATTGTTGCAGGCAGTGTAGGCTATTTCGCAATAGGCATGACCTACTAGGTGACTGATGGATGTGATCCATAGCTGTCGCCCAACATTGTGGAGACTACTCAGGCACAGGGTGTCCCTGCCTTGCCTCAGGTGGAAAAAAAGTGAACCAAAAGTTCAAAATCCACCTCTAGAAAGATTTCAGACAAAAGTAAGGCCAGAGCCTTACACGCCATCAGGCTCTGAGGATAGATTTGCCTCTAGAAGGCAGCAAGCCTTAGAAAAGAAGTTTTCCAAGGCTGAAAAACGCCTCAAATCTGTGACTGACAGGGAAGGGGCCATGCCTTTCCCCCAACCACTGTTAATGAAGGCACAACATCGGTGCATCTCATTATTGCTAGAGAGGTGTATTGACATACACGAGGAACAAACCAATCCACCTCAACACAAGCCTCGGGCTGTGCAGGCCACCTTTACTCACACAGCCGCTGGCCTCAAGGGCCCGGACGGTCAACACCAGCTATTTTCTGACTTGACAACCATGCTATCATAGGCCCTGACCCGAGGATTTGCAGGCTTGCAACATACCCTCCAAACAGTTGTTCTTCCCTCATTTCCTAGATCAGGCCTAGAAGACGGCCTTTCATTACATTCTGAGGATACCTTCCCAGGCCTTGAACCTCGCTCCTACGCATCCTCAATGAGGAGTATTGACTCCCTTTTGGGAGAAGACCAAATGGATATGGCCATTTCAGAAGATGAGGACACGGGCCCAGGACCACCGGCATTTGTTGGCCTGTTCCCTCCAGAGATTTTCAAATCTCTACTTAATCAAGCAAAGGACACTAACGAATTGGGAGTTTCCCCAATTGCTCAGGGTTTGAATTCTGACATACGGGGAAAGAAGTTGGCCCTTTTCTCCTCTCCTGTAATGGAGACAAACAATACTCCAACATCCCAGCTGGTGTTGGATGTGATTAAGAAGCAATGGTAAAAACCAACTTCACAGGCCATTCCCAATTCCTCTGACATGTATTATTATCAAGGGGAGAAGGACCTTTCAGACTTGCTTCAGCTCCCTACTGTTGAGGATCCCATTGTAGCCTTGGCTTCTCCAGCCTTGTTATCGGGAGATGTGGCAGAAACCCTAAAACCTCAAGACAAAAGTGCAGAGCTGGTGCTCCGTTCTGCATTTCAAACTGCTGCCTGGGTGGTCAGAGCAGCTTTGACCGCCACCTTTTTAAATTGAGCCACCCTTCCGTGGCTTCAGCAGATGGAGGAAAGATTGCCTGCAGATGGCATCAAATTGCAGCAGGATCTGAATAAAATAATCGCTGCAACCCAATTTTCTGCTGATGCTACCCTAGATACAGTCAGATTCGCTTTGTGCACAATGACATCCTCAGTAGCCTCCCACCACCTCCTCTGGCTGCGCAATTGACAGGCCAACATGAGGACAAAATGGAGGGTAGCCTCCAGGGCCTTCCAGGGCAGCAGAGTATTTGGCGAGATGATTGACACTCTCCTTGTGGAGAATAAAGAAAAAAAAAGTGCTTCCCCCACAATGGAAGAGGTTTGATAGGTGCTTCATCCGATATCAGTACAGGCCTACATCCAGGACTGATTCAGCTTCCAAACCTGCACCGAGGGCATTTTTTAAGCATCCCGATCGTCCACAAAACCGCTATAGGTATAGGAATCGGCCTCAATCTCAGACCAAATAGCCATTTAAAGGAGCAGGAGGTCGCCGCTTCCATTGACCAAGGTAATTACAAATTTGGGGCTCCCATTGGGGGTAGATTAAGTTATTGTCAACCAATGGGAGCTTATGACCATGGATAGGTGGGCCATAAGTATGCTCAGACACGGGTTATCTCTAGAGTTTATTTCTATTCCCCCAAGATGCTTTATAACCTGTTCCTTTTTGCTCAACCCGAGCAAAAGTCTTGATGGGACAGGCAACTGATCATCTATTGGCCATTAGAGTCATCGAACCAGTCCCGCATAAGGAAACAAGAATGGGTTTCTATTCCATCCTATTTATCATACGCAAAGCCTCGGGATGGCGAGTGATTCTAGACATGAAACGGCTGAATGTGCATATTAAATATCGTTTTAAAATGCACTCTCTGCATTCCATCTTGGAAAGTGTCAGAAAGGGCGACTTCCTGGCATCTATTGACCTGTCTGAGGCATACTTTCACCTTCCCATTTGTGTCCCTCACAGGTGTTACCTTAGGTTCTGTTGTGCGGGCAGGCACTTTCAATACAGGGCCTTGCCGTTTGGGCTTTCCTCTGCCCCCAAAACCTTCACCAAGGTGCTCACGGCATTAGTCACATGCCTGAGGCTGTTACCCGTACATATTCAGTGTTACTTGGACAATATCCTTCGTCCCGTCAAGCAGCAAGTGACATTTGGGTAACAGTACAAGCTCTATAAGCACAAGGCTTTTCAATTAACTGGGAAAAGAGCCACCTCGACCCAGGGACCCTGGGCACGGTAATTGATTCTGTATCCTGTATTCTGTCAGGTATTCCTGTCTCAGGAGCAACAAATTAAGTTACAGACTTTGATTAGACAACTTACACAGGCCCAGAGCGTACCAGTAGCCTTCTTATCGCAGTTACTGGGAACTATGATTTCGTGCATAGGCATTGTACCATGGGCACGGTTACATGCCAGACCTTTGCAGTGGTACTTGTTACCTTTCCAACGAGCTGGCCACAGTAATGACCAAACCAAGGCGCGTATCTCATATGAGGTGCTTCGCTCTTTATGCTGGTGGACTTCATCTGCAATTAGTAAAGACTCCCCTTTCAAAGAGCCAGAGCGTGTCACAATCACCACGGACATGAGTCTATTTGGGTGGGATCATTCAGAGTGGCAGCTTCACCCTGAATTATTTCAGGAGATAACTGTGAGATTTGGCACTCCGGTGGTTGATCTATTTGCCTCTCCCACGAACACCCAGCTACCTAGGTTTTTCAGCCAGTTCCTGTCTCAGGGGTCAGAAAATACGGACGCTCTACGAAGCGCTTGGCCCCCTGGCCTGTTATACGCCTTTCCTCCTCTTCCCCTTATTCCAGGCATGATAACACGTATTATATAGCTGAAGACCGAGATTATCCTGGTGGCTCCCTTCTGGCCCAGGAGATGCTGGTTCTTGGATCTCGTAGATCTTCCCACTGCCAGACTCTGGAGGATCCCAGCGAGCAGACTAGTGCTTCAACATGGACATCTAATCCATCCAGACCCGTCCTGGCTCCAACTGGCCATCTGAAAATTGAATGGCAAAATTTAATCCGGACAATACAAGCTTTGAGGCGACCTTCCACTACCCAAATCTACGAGTCCACTGGGAAGGTATTCTGCAACTGGTGCAACAAATCGGGGATTTCTGCTTCCGTTGTGCAGATCCAAATACCCTACGCATGCAGGTTGTGGCCATCTCAGTGGTCCTGAGAACTTATCACTCTCTTTCTCAACATCCTGCGGTCAATTCTTTCCTTAAGGGAGCATCCAATCAGACCCGAGGTGGTCAATAGATACCCCACGTGGAACCTATCTAAAGTCCTGCAGGCTCTGACAGCTGCCCCGTTTGAGCCTCTTTGTGAGACTAGTCTATAACTGCTGTCATTTAAGGTGGCCTTTCTTGTCGCAATTACATCTGCTAGGCAGATTTCGGAACTGGCCACCTTGTCAGTTAGACAGGACCTCTGCATATTCCACCCGAATCGGGTGGTGCTCCGTTTGGATCCCTGCTTTATTCCCAAAGTCAATTGATGGTTCCACAGGGCGCAAGAGCTTACCTTACCGATTTTTTGCCCCAATCCGGTTCATCAGAGGGAGAAGGCGTGGCACACAGTGGATGTCTGCAGGGCACTTAAGATCTATATTGCGCGGACCGCTTGAATTAGGAGGACAGAATCTCTGTTTGTAGCCTTTCACCCTGGTGTCTTGGGGAGGCGGATGACGTCGGCTACCATAGGTCGCTGGATCAGGGCATGCATTGCTAATGCCTACCAAGCATAGCATCTGCAGGTCCCAGAAAACTTAATAGTGCACTCCACTATGAGTGCAGCCACTACTGTGGCTTGGTCAACCCAGGTGTCTATAGAAGACATATGCAAGGCAGTGACCTGGTCTATGCCTTATCCTTTCATAAAGCATTACAAGATTGACATACTGTATATGCATCTTCTGACATTGCCTTTGGCAAACGTGTATTGCAGCAAGTGCATGGGGAGGAGCTGCCGTAAGCCTTAAGTAAGTGCCCTCCCATAGGACTGCCAGCTTTGGTATGTCCCATTCTTGGATTCTATTCTCAGCACAATGGAGAAGGGGCGTTGGTCCTACCTGATACGCTCCTTCTCATTGTGCTGAGAATAGAATCCAAACCCACCCTTTATATCTCTGGGGTATCACCTTCTATTTACTGAACGTTACCTTTACCTAAGAACTTTACACTTGTCTGGGTGGAAGCGATTGCTCTTTTGCAGGAGCTCCTATGGTCAATCAACATCCTTCGCCGAAAAACTGGAGAGGCCAGCAACAAGCACTTCATGTTGATTGGCTCAGTCCTGAGATCGACTAGATGGAGACATGCCCATTCTTGGATTCTATTCTCAGCACAATGAGGAGGAGCGTATCAGGTAAGACCTTTCTCTGCAAACAACAGTGAGAAATGCCACGGAGAAACACAAAGGGGGTGACAGCACATGTGGGCTCTGAGTGCCACCTCTGGCAATGTGCCATAGGTTCGCCACCACTGGTTTAGGAAATTACCAATATTATGCCCAATTTTGTATATCAGTTCCGTCTTGCCCTGACAATATGGTAAAAGTCTTGACCTGATGGCTGAGAAGTGCTTGATGGAACAGATTGATATTAATTCCAGCAAAATGAGGTACTGTTTAATTAGAAGCATTTATGTTCCAGAACTCCATTATTTTTAGCTCTGAATGGAATGTCATTACTTTTGAAAGAAACAAAGGAACAACTTGAGAGTCCTTCTAGATTTACAGCTCCTGTTGATATAGCAAGTGGACACTATAAATGGCTAATTTTTATCCTTGTTACCTTGCAGATGGATAATTGCAATTTGGTTTATAGGTGGGAGCTGCCCTTGAAGGCAGTTTGAAACTTGCTCTGGTCCAGAATGCACATTCCTTGCTTATATAATACTGGTACAGCACAATATCAATTTTGTGGGAGCATCCTTTATTACCATATACTTTGTGGGCCAATTCTAAATGCTGATTATTATCTATAAAGCCCCTATGACCTTGTACCACTGGAACTACCTAATTCATTCCATGCAGGCCAAGAGGTCAGGTTAAGAATTCCTCTATCATGAGAAGTCAAGGAGAGGGAGCCAAGAAACAGACCTTTTCAGGGACAGCCCCTTTGCTATAGAAACTCGCCACCAAGGTGAGACATTTCCTGCTGTATTTACAAAAAGCAGTCAGAACTGGACCTTATCAGTGAGACTTTAGAGCAGAGTGTGTAATTTATTGTGAAGTATTTTGAAGTAATCTCAGATATATATTTTGTATTTATTTTTAATATCATGATATGATAAACTATGTTGATTTTATTTATAATTAGGGAAAATTAAATTATTGATCAAAAACAAATATAAAAAATAAAACGTAATATGATTATGAGTGTTCTTATCAATGTAGTGATTTTCTAACTTTCTGTACATGCTATAGGCATTTTTCTGAAACAGTCACTTGCAACCCATCTAAGTATGCAGTCCATCCAAGTGTAACTTTCTTAAAATTATATTTCATGGCTTTAAAAAGGTTTTCACCTGAACTATCAGTTAATTCAATTAAATATATCTGTCCCTTATATCCATATCCACAGATCTTCTCAGTGAAAGGTTAAGATATAGAAGAGTTGAATGAAAATTCTGGTGCTTTCTTAAGTTTAGTTTAAATAGTGGTATTTTAATAAAACAGGAAAATAATCTTTGAAATGAGACTTTTTTTGTTACCTCTATTACACCATAATTACCACCACTTTTGGAAACATTCTTAAAGCTGTCACAAAAATACATTATCTCTTTGACCAGTCTCAACAGTCCTTTCTAGTTCTTCACTTGAATAAAACAGATTTCTTCAAATCTGACAAAAGGTGAAAGTCACATGGCCCTGAGCCTGGACTGTGTGGCAGTTGAAGAAAGGCAGTGAGATCCAGCTTTGCAGGTCTCTAGGTTGGCTCATAAAAGTGGTCTAGTCATTGTTTCAAAATTTTGAATGTGCTAAAGTGCTCTGAGGTGATAGTAGTGCCCAGTTCAAAGAAATCCAAGTGAATAATACCATCTGCATCAAAATTACGCAGTGGGGAGTTTTCCTGCTGAAGTCTTGATTCTCAGTTGCTATTTTTATTTTTTTCAAGTGAAGCTTTATAATTATATTCCATGGACTGATGCTTTGTCTCCAGGTCATACCTTTTTATCTGTCATAATGCTATGAAGAAATTTTTAACCCTCATTCTTGTAACATGACATCAGTTGCTGGCAAATTTCAGCTTTTAATACTTTGATTTCTGCTATCAGCATAGAGGGAACCCATCTTGCACAAATCTGATAGAACTCAAGAACATCCGTGAGACTTTCACATTCTTGTGAAAATGCCAAGTTTGGCAGCAATTTCCCATTGAGTCATCTGTTAATTGACCTTAATTAATTCATCAACCCTTTTTCATGTGAAACTCATTGAAGGCTATCATGGGCTATCCTCTTCATTCATGATCACCCAGAATAACTTTTCACAGTTTACCATCTTTTTACATTTTTTGGCAGAGAAAAAAGCATACATCTCAACAAACATGTTATTAGAGGTTTTGCTTGCTGGCAATGAAGATATCTGTTCTTTCAAGGAAAGAGTATATACTTTGTGTTTCTGATTCTTGAGAAATATATTTATTGTCATGTCATCTCCATTGTGTAGGGAGATGTCACTGTCAACATATTTCAGTTTATTTCTCTGTCTTCCTTGGCTAATAAAGAATGTTGTAGATATCCTTTATGCTTTCTCACCATAAATCTTGGATTTCCAAGTAACAATTATTTCTGCCAGGATTTCTTGATGAGACATTTTACTGAGCATCTCTTGATAGCATATGACACTTATCCTTTAAGAAATACATTAACTTAGTTTGCCCATAAAGTTTACAGCATAGCAGGCATTGTGCTATCTTAATGAACAGCCCAGAATATTCCAGCCGGAATTTATGTCTGAATTACATTGTGGTTGAAAGTAAAAATGTAATGCAAGTCATCCACACATCGTACAAGCTATACTGAAATATTGGCGCTTTTAATTATCTTCACTTCATTCAGTTATATGCATTAATTGCCAATCTGTATAAGAACTCTTCATATTTCATATTTGTGAGTTACAAAGATGATTTCTCAGTATTCTCCATTGTGCTGAGGAATAGAATCAATGCATGGGCATGTCTCTGTCCAGTAGATCATTAGACTGAGCCAATCAATGTAAAACCACGCTTCACTTGCTGGAACTCCAGGTTTTTTTGGCTCGGTCAGAAATCAACGGACGTGAAACATTAGAGATCCATTGCAAGTATTTTCTTTTTTTAGCTTAAGTTTTTATTTTATTTTTTCTTTCAAAATAACATATCTTTGTGTGTACAGCATGTTACCCAGGTATCTTTTAGTTCATTAATTATATCACATAGTATTAATCATTTTGGTACAAACATTTTCAAATTTATCCTCTACATTTCCAATGATGTTCTTGAATCTAATTACATTGCTTCTCTTGAATATAATCTTCCCTTTTTCTACATAAAATTCATCAGTTCAAAGTTGTACCAGTCTCTGTTATCCAATTCACTGTTCTTCTCTTAGCTTAACTTTAAAAATATTCTGATAGTTAAAATACAATAATATTACAGATTTTCCAGGTTATTTCTGTATTATTTTTATGCCATTCCTCTTCTAAATTTAATAAGTCTATCAATACAAATTTAAAATCATTATTAAACCTTCCTTAACTCTAAACATTTTTGACAGTTGTATATGTTAACCTTTTTCCTACCTTCTTCTCTAAAGT
This sequence comes from Myanophis thanlyinensis, assembly GCA_017656035.1. Classification (NCBI taxonomy): domain Eukaryota; kingdom Metazoa; phylum Chordata; class Lepidosauria; order Squamata; family Homalopsidae; genus Myanophis; species Myanophis thanlyinensis. The sequence continues at coordinate 12,822 of JAEANM010001867.1, forward strand.
ATTTCTCTAATTAAGTATTATGATTCAAAAAACAATAAAGAGATGTGTTAAAAATACTGTTCCCCTAATCTTCTCTCCCTTTCTCCTAACCGACCTAACCTTTTATCTAATGCCACTGCCTCCTATCTTTTAAGAAAATTTCTAACCATCATTCCTCCTCTTCCTTAATAATCTTATCTTTCCGTTAACTTGCCTACATTTTACATATTTTCTCATTGTGTTTCTAATTCTATTACCATCTAGTTTATTTGTTTTGGATTTTCCTCTCACCCCCATCCTTTTCCTATATTTTAATTTCAATGTGTCTCTTTTTTCTTTTACCTCTTTTCCTTGTTGGATTACCAAAGCTCCAGTTCCTTAACTCTTCTCCAAATACTATTTCTTTGTCTAACTTCTTCTCTCTTTCTTTTTTTTTAACATTGTGCCTCTTGTATTTTTTTTATCCTTTTTTGAATCCCCCCCTTTCTCTTTACAATGATATTTTTATTCATTTCTCCCTCAACTTGGATGTTTTGTCTTTTCTTCTTCTTTCCTTGAACTATAGTTTCCACTTTTTTATCCATAGTCTCCAGCCTGTTCTTTAAGTCCTTCATTGCAAGTTTTTTTCTTGGATCCTTCTCCAAATTGTAAGCTTGTGCTGCCCTTGTTTACTGCTGGCTGGCAGAAATATCAGTGGAAAGCCTTCAGGCTTCCAGAGTGTCCCCAGATGGGGAGAGCCTTGCAACAGGCCCCCAAGAGAGGCAGACAGCCTCACTGGGATTCGGGGGAGCATCGAGGCACTACTACTCCTGATTGTCGCCAGTGCCTTTCCAGAGGGAAAGGCACCGCGTCAGGCCTTCGTCCAAAGCATGCATAGCTGGTTTCAACCTTCCAGCTTCCTAGCGCCTCCCTGGATGGGGAGAGCACCGCGGCAGGCCTTCAACCCAGCGCAGCCACATGGACACAGAGAGCCTGCAGGGTTTCCCGAAATCTCGGGTCCCCTACTAGTTTCCAGTGCCTTCCCAGAGGGGAAGGGTACCGTGCAGTCCTTCGGCCACAGACTCACGCAGAGCTGGTTTGCCCAGGGAGTGTTTTTAAGCCGGTGTCTCCCCGGATGGGGAGAGCTCAGTTGCAGGCCTTCGGCCACAGCAACAGTTGCAGAGGCGCAGTGAGTGAGCGCAGCCACAGACGTGTGCCTCTTCCTTCCTCCCGGTGCACACCTCCCCCCCTGAAATTGGGATAAAAAAGGCCACAACTGCACGATCCTCCAGAGGCTGCAGGCCTTCATAGAGCCTGTGGCTCTTCAAAGGGGGGTGGAGCAGAAACAGCAAAGAAACAGCTTCAAGCTACAGATTCCTCGCTTCTTCTCAGCTGATCAGGGGAAGAGTCTGCTTGGGTGCTCCAAACGCCAGCGCCTTAGGAGAGTAAGGTTGACTACATTTGCTTCAGCCTTCCATTTGGGCCCTGCAGCCTCCGATCCTTGAGGGTGCTAATCAAATTGCTCAATTTAGCAGGCCTCTTTTGACTAGGCCCCTTCCCGCAAAAAAGGGGGAATTCTTGCCTCAGTGCTGTTACCGGGCAAAACAAAGTGTAATACTTGTTAAAACTAGTTGCTGGGCAGAAAAGGAGCTATCCTCTAACAGTTTTTCAAGTTCCTCCCATTTGATCTATAGCTGCCAGCAAGGCAAAAAGCCTCTAAGCCTGCCATTTCCTTCCTTTACCTCATGGATCCACAACAGCATAGTGATTCCATGGAGGCAAGTCAGGCCCAGGACAGATCTGCTTTACCCCAACAGGGAACAAAGTGAGCCAGAGGGTCCAAGTCCACTTCCAGAGCAGCCTCTTATAAGATAAAAGCCAGAGCCGTACACAAATCAGGCAGGTGTGAAGGCAGATTTTGCTCAAGCAGGCAGAGAGCCTTGGAGAAGGAGTTCTCATCACTACAGTTGGTAGATAGGGACCCATTTATCCCATCTCCTCAACCACTGACAATTCCTGCTCAGCCCAGACAGCTCTCCCTGTCACCAGAGGACTGCAGAGGAACAATGTCGAGAGACAGGCAGACCCTGCTTATGATAGGCCTCGAGCCATTGAAGCCACATTTACTCCAACGGCAGCAGGGCTAAGGGCCCACGAGAGTCAGCAGGAGGCATTATCTGACCTCAGATCAATGATAACCCATGCCCTGGCCCAAGGCAAAGCCTTCAATCAGCTGCTCTTCTCCCAGTTCCTGGGCCATGCCCAGATGACTGTCTCTGGCTGGTGCCTTCAGAAGGCGCTTTTCCAAGGCTGGAGTGATCCTATGCCTCATCCGTGAGAAGCAGGGTCTCCCTGCTAGATGATGATCACAGGGACTCTGCTCTTTCTGAGGACAAGGTCATTCTGCCACATATTTTCTAGTCCTTACTAAACAAAACTAAGGCCACTACTGACTTGGGGACTTCTATTCTGCTTCAGAATACCACCTCAGAGACACATAGGAATAACAATACTCTCTTCTCCTCTCCAGTAACAGAGACTGATAAAGTTCCTACCCCCCAATTAGTGTTGGACGTCATCAGGAAGCAATGGCTTCGACCAGATTCTCAGGCCATGCTCAACTCCAGCGATAGACGTTATTACCAAGGGGGAAAAGACCCCTCGGATTTGCTCCAACTTCCAGTAGTCAAAAAGCTGATAGTCACCCTGGCCTCTCTCCTATAACATCCCGTCGCCTCCTCTGGCTTCACCAATGGCAAGCTGATATGAGGACTAAGTGGAGGATCGCCTCTGGGTCCTTTCAAGGCCGCAGGCTGTTTGGGGATGCCATAGTCCCCCTTCTGGTGAACAAAGATAAAAAGAAGGTTCTCTCCCCCTCACCGCAAGGTATCTGACCATTGCTTTACACCATACCCACGTAGAGCAGTAACCGGGACTGATCCCAGACCCAACTTCACAAAGAGGCTGTACTTCCAGTGACAAGAGTGTCCACAGGACTGATATCGCAATAGGGATCAATAGGGAGAAAAGCCATCTTACTCCAGGGACCCGCCTCCAACACCTGGGCCCGGTCATAGACACCATTACATGCCAAGTATTCCTTTCATAGGAACAGCAAGAAAATATTCTACAATTAATCAACAGGATTAGATAGGACCCTAGACCGCCAGTCACACAACTTTCACAATTACTGGGCACAATGATCTCATGCATTGGCATTGTTCCACAGGTAAGGCTTCATGCACGGCCCTTACCATGGTTTCTGCTACCATTTCAATGAGCTGGTTGCAGTAATACACTACGGTTAGGATCTCACTAGAAGTCCTTCAATCTGTGACCTGGTGGAATTCACAGGCGATTCAGAAGGGCTGTTCGTTTAAGGAGCCACCATCACTACGAATGCAAGCCTCTTAGGGTGGGGGGCACACCTAAATGTGCACATGACCCAGGGCCAGTGGTCCCCACCTTACCTTTTGCATAACATAAATTGGCTAGAGCTGAGAGCCATCCATCTAGCATTTGGACATTTTAAACATGAGATTTAAGGTCTTGATGTTCTGATTATGTCTGATAAAGATGATTTCTCAGTATTCTCATTAATTTTCCATTCAAAAGTATATGGGAAATAGTATCTTACAGAAATTGTAAAAAGTCATAACAGTTAGAGAATGTTTGTGAACCCTTTAGAACTATCCCTAATCCTGCAATAGTATAATGCTAATCTGAGATGTATCAAAGTTCTATTAATATATTTCTCCTTAACAAGCATCACACAAAACAATGTACTGTATCTTGTCTTCATTGAACATATATCAATATTTCATTGCCATTGTTGGAAGAACTTGTGAAAATTTTGATTTAGAAACTGGTGGTACCTCTTTAAGCTTCAAATGAAAGCTTTCCTCACTTTCCTCACCCTAGTAGCAGAGTTTGGCTGTTCCTCATTCTGTTTTAAGCCTCCTAGGCAGCTATTTCTGTTTCAGTTAATGACTGTGTTTCAACCTACATATGAAATTGATGATCATTGGCAACTACTTGGTATAATTGGTTAATCATATACCTGCCTCAAATCCTACAAAATACCTGACTTTATGCAAGTGCTCAAGTGTAAGCGTTGATACTGTTTCGAAGTTGAAAGGTAGTCACACCAAATATAGATTTGATTCTGATTTTTCTTGTTTGCTCACTTTGCATTTTCTAAATTAATAAAAATAATTAAAAATACATAGTTTTGATTCTTAATTTACAGCTGTTTGCATAACTCCTACAACTTTTACACAGTACTGTGGTTCTGGGTTTTATCAAATGCCTAAATCATAAGCAGGCAGCTGCTTGAAGCTCATGTCTTCTGCCTTCAATTACATCATCCAATAGTGTTATTTTCTACCTTATTTTAGCAGAAAACAATTTTTAAAATCATGTATAAGCATTTGTGTAGACTTGACACACCTGAAAAGTAGCACCACTCCCACTAAAGCCTAGCATTTGAAAAACATCTCAGAAATTCTGATCATGGCCGTGCCAGGAGATTGTTGAAATATGGTCCTTGGCTGTTCCTTCTCCCTAATAATAATAAAAAATGGCACCTGCCCTGAATTTAAATGTTCTAATACTGAACATATATATAAAAACTCTCCCAAACTCCAAATTAAAAAAAAGTCATGTCAGCATATTGCTGAATTCCAGTCTAGTTTTTACTATTTTGATGTGGAATACGTTAAGGACCTATTTTTTAGGAGCTCAAGGTAGCATACATACTGCTCGCTTCTCCCCCCATGCCCCTCCCAACCCTTGTGATATTGCTTACTCTGGTAGTAACCATAGAACCTAGCCCAGTAAAGAATCAATAGCAAGATATTCAAACCAACCCATGAACAGCTAACTGCACAACAAAAAATATCAATTTTTCTACTGGACAAGAGCAATTCTTTTGGTTAAGTAAGTTAATTACCAATTTTGACAAACAAAGGAGTGTGAGAAATGTATTTAGCACCTGAAAGTTCAATAGAATGAAAAAAAAGTTCTGGTAACATATTTTTGTATTTGGCAACGTGCCTTGCCAAAGAAAGCTCTGTACACACACAAATACAGAGGGACAATATTACTGCATGTTAACTGAACTAAAAGTCTCCATAGCAAAGAATTTTTAAAAAACAATAGGTTTAGCTCTTGGGCAAAAAGCAATATATGTTTAATTTATTATTATTATATACCTCTCCTGCCCTCAGCTAGTTCTAGTCAGCGGGAGCATACAGTAGATGGCACGTTTTAGTGTATTTTCTAAATATCCATGGCTTAGAAGAATGCATAGATGAGTACTAGGACACTTGAAATGACATACAGCAAATACATCACTGTGTCCTGATCTTGGGACAAACACTGGATGTTTTGTTCTGAACTCAGAACACTTAAAATTGCCATTTGGTATTGCGAATGATTCAGTACAATCAAAAGTAGCTGTGCTTTAAGAACTTGCATGCTTCAAGGAGTGAATAATCAAGTGTTACTTAATGCTTTCTTCTCATATTATATAAAGAATACTGCCTTACTCAAAGCAATATATTTCAGAATTTGAAGATGGTAATCGAGGATTCCTAGCCTTTTCAGTAGTTGCATTTAGAAAACTGAAAACATTTTATGGGCATTATCCAAAACGATTGCCACAAAATAGTAAAATTTACCAGAAGACAAACTGATTAAAGGGGTCAATATATGCCAAGGGAGACATTATTTGTTAGTGGTCGTTAGATGCCAAGGTGAAAACTCAAGAGTATAATTCTCTAGCTGCTATTCCCTTCAGTAATTGATGATTCCATAAGAATTTAACTTCCTCTGTGATATATAGTTGTAAATAACCTTGTTAGTACTTCAAGTTAGGTTCACTGCATTCTCAAACACAAATAAATTTAGCTAGAGACCTTTTTTTGAAAAGTGATAATTATGGATTCAAAATTTGTGGCAGTGAGCATTTTAATTTTTAAAGAGAATGTTTCTTTAATTTTTAAGGAAATTGGATCTTGAAATACTTAAACCTATTAGGGTTGCCAGATAGTTCAAAAAAATCTATATGTTTGCAATAGACAAAATTGCCTGAAAAAAGTTAATTTGATGTTTCAGATATAAAATAGCACTGAAAAAAACACCAATTATTAGATATACCCAGTTTAAGTTTGTTTTCATTCCAACCATCTGACAAGAGTAATCTTGTCTTCCTCAAAACACAATTAATCAATTAAGCCTTAGTAATATAAACCATTTTTGTCCATTTGATTCTTTTTGTTACATCCCATTTTATGCAAAGTCTGTTTATACTTTTTATTGATTTAAGTGGTTCTGTTCATGTCAGTCTTCATTCTAGCTCTTAGATGTTTTTGTAGACCTAGAGATTGTTTCCTCCCATTGTTTCTGTAGGTTCCACATAGACAAATCGTAATTACACTTAAGCAGCATGAGAAGAGTGCTTCTTGTTTTATCTGCTCCCCTTAAAAACAGGGAAAATTAAGCAGATTTATTTGTACATCCTTCAAAGTTAGCAAACAAGAGAACATTTGACTAACACTAAATAAGCACTTTATTCTCTGCAAAGTGAAAATCCCCCCCCCATGCCTATTTCCAGTAAATTTCTTGCCTGTTTTTATTTGCACAACCATACCATGACTTTTTATTCCCACTTGTCTAAGCAATTCTTACATGCATGCTTGGTTCTCAGGAAATATTAATGAATGGTAATCCACTTGGGGCAAAAAGTTAGATGGAATGTCTTTTTTGAAAAGCAATATTTGATGTTTGAACAAGAGCTAAACTAAAGAAAGACAGCACTTAGAGTATGATGACAGCCAAGTTGAAGTACAAGCCAGAAATAACAATCATGTTCAAATGAGATGAGAAGAAAGATTGAGAGACTATTTAGAGGCTGGAAGAAATCCAAGAGGTTAGCCAGTATTAAGCAGGTGTCATTGGTCAGTTCAACGTGAAATTTCGTGTCCTCATTCTTTGTTCATCACCCTTCAGTTCTTGATGAGCCATTGAGTACAATTCCTGAGCCCTGCATGTAAAATCTTATCTTTATTTAGCTTTCAGAAGGAAGTGGATATTTTAGGGCTTGGAAGGATATGCATTTCCAGAACTGGCTATCTTAAGTCAATACTATTGAAGTTGATTTCTGATTCCAATATTTTTTTATACAAAATTGCAGTTTTACATAGATGGTGAAAAATCATGTATGTATGTAAAGAATATCTTGGAAAAGTAAACAAATTTATTGCTGATTGGTAATTGGTTGGAAATACCTAGCACATAAATATGTTATTTTATGATCTGAAATTAAATTGATTTGATTTGATTTGTACTGCCTGGATATGATTTGGCAGAAATAACTTTGAAGGAGTTTACTTATTGATGTTACATACTTTTCTTGAAAAATCTGGATATGTTTTTAAATCACTTCATACTAACGAAGGAACATTGTTTCCTTCAAAAAACAAAACTTGTTCTGTTTACTATCTATAAACTCAGATAGTACCTGTTTTCAGGTAATAATGTTTTCAGAATATCATAACTGTAAGTTTATATTGTAGAGGATGAGTATTGACTTACTTTGCAATCATTGGACATTTTTCAAAACTTGTATTTACACAGCAGAAAGCAGTAGATCTATGAAGAGAAGAGTAGTGACATTATTACAGATAGTTGTTGACTTATAACCACAATTGAACCCAAAATTTCTGTTACTAATCAAGACAGTTGTTAAGTGAGTTTTGCCTCATTTTACAACCTTTATTGCCATGTTGTTAAGTGAATCCCTGCAGTTGCTATTAACAGTTGCTAAGGGAATTTGGTTTCCCTATTGACTTTGTTTGTCTGAAGGTTGCAAAAGGTAATCACATGACCCCAGGACGCTGCAACCATCATAAATACATTCCAGTTGCCAAGTGGCTGAATTTTGATCATATGACCATGGAGATGCTACAAAGGTCATAAATGGTCAGAAGTCAATTTCTTCAGAATTGTTGTAGCTTTCAATAGTCACTAAACAAATGGTTGTAAATCAAGGACTACCTGTAGTCACGTTGTAGAGTGAAATGGACAACATATAAATTTAATAAATAATACTACAGCAAAACATCTCTACTAAAACAGTTTGCCTACCACTTTGCCATCTACACTTTTACCAGTAGATAAGAATTTAGACTGAGAATTTGCCTTTCTTAATATTCACCCACACCAATGTATGTGGTTGATTTTTACACTATACTCCAATTTAATTAGGATAATCCTAAATAAGAGATTATCGAACGTAACCTTTCAGCTATCAATTGTATCGCGTCTATCTTGAATATGATTGGCCTTTAGATCAAATTTCTTTTCTTAGCATTTGTATTCAAGAGACAAAAATAAATTTCTTAGATCAAAAAATTACTACTGTTTTTAATCTATAATTTTTTTTTCATAAAGACCTATTGCAGATTAAAATTCTGGAAGTAATTGACCTATCATCTGTTTTTTTTTTCCATATGGATTTTATTTCCTTCTTCTAATAGAGTTCTAAATACCAATTTAAAAAGAATAGGACCCTGGATTTAAGATAACCACATTCCAAAGTATTCTAGACAAGGAAAAGAAACAATCCTATGCAATTCTCCCTATTGGTTGATATAGAATCCAGGATGGGTTTCCTTCCACTCGCGCTGATTGGCTGAATCTGTAAAATGAGTTGTGACCTCGCCTTGTGCGACCTTACTGGTCCCAGCTTTCACTCAGCCACGCTAGTGAACGGTTGGAAATCCTTCTCCTGGTATTAGTTAGGGTTAGGGAGTTAATTTAGGATCTAAGATAATAGAATTAGTTCAAATTTCAGACTCAGAGGGGAGCAGGACCTCTGAGAATTGGATAATTTTTACTGGATTTAATTAACATCCTGGTGCATCGAGGATCGGTAGAAAAATTCCCCTGGACCACAGAAGAACAGGTATCTCCCGTCGCAGTGGATTAAGATCCCAGCTTAAGGGCAGGAGGGGGGGGGAAATCCCCAGCCTCAGAGATCGGCACGGAGAAAACAGTAAAGGGGAGGACCGGCAGCTCTTTAAAAGCAAATTAGCCAGCCGGCAAGGAAACCCCCGGGGAGGAAAAGACCAGCGGCGCCGAAAACTTTAAATAGTGGTGCGAGGGGATCCCCAGGGAGCGCAAAGGCTCCCGAAGACGCGCCGCAGATCTGAACACTTTAAATAACTGTGTGAGGGGATCTCCGGGGAACGCAAAGGCTCCCGAAGAGCGCGCGCCGCGGCTAAGTATCGGCGGCGCCGAAAACTTTAAATAGCAGGGCGAGGGGATCCCCGGGGAGTGCAAAGTCTCCCGAAGAGAGCATGGAAGATTTAAATTGCTGTGCCAGGGGCGAGAGGACCGTGCCATTGTTCCTTGGCACGAGGGAGGATAACCACCACCACCCCACTCCCTCCTCCTCCTCTTTCTTCCCGAAGTCAACAGTGTGGGAAAACAATCAACAAGGAGGCAGAACCTCCCAGCAACAATTCATTTGAATACCGCGTCTGAATTAGCTGGCCAGCAAGCGGAAGCACAGCTTCCTGAATCAGCTGGGGAGTTAGAACAAAGCAAGGGGATTTTAAAACTTGCACCTAAGCAACCGCGCGGCACTAGGAAAGCCGGACAGAGAGTTATATTGCTGGAAGCAAGTACTATTAATAAAAGGATGGCTCCCCAAGGAAAGATTAAGGGACTGAATCAGAATCGCCCAAGCTTCCTCCTGGCCGTAACCCTAATACGGGGTGTTTCCAGGAGTTGATTAATTAAGCTTACAGCTAGCCGTACCTCCATTGGAGGGTTCTCAGCTGAGACTCAGGCTCCAGTCCTCCCTAATACGTAACAACAAAGGATATAATGGATCAGAATGGGGCAGCCAGTGGTGAGGCAACCATCCAGAGGGGGGGCAGAAAAGCCACTGCTAAACGGAAGTATGTATCATCTTCTGTGTCAGGACCCTCAATGAGGGCCAAGGCCCCTCGCCTTGCCCAGCCCTCAAAAGCAGCAGAGAGGGATGCGGCACAACATCAGTGGGCCATAGAAAAACAAGTGGCCAGGGCGACAAGGGAGCCCCCTAGAGGAGATTTACAACAATTGCAGGAAGGGCCGGTTTCTCCATTATTGAACATCCCATCAGGCCAAGAAGACCTGCAGGAGAGGGATCTTTCCCCTGAAGCAACTGCAGAGCAGGATCAGGCTCCAATAGTGTCAGCTACTCACAACCAACCGCAGGAGACAGATCTGGAGGATCCCTTGATGGAAAAAATCCAGAGACTTATTAATGAAGCATTGAACCGGCGTCTGAGAGAGGGACACCGGAATACGGAAAATCAAGATCACCACAGGAGCACAGCGGAACCTGCATCACAGGCCCGATCGCAGGAAGGGCAAGAAGAGTACTCTTTCACAGAATCGGAAGAGGACAGCTTGAATATTCAGAGGAAGAAGGCTCTCTCCTATCTTACGACAAAGAGGACCAGCCAGAACCAACCATATCTACGGGCCTTTTTCGCCCAACATTCCGCACATTGCTCAACAAAGTGAAGGCGTCCACACAACTGGGAAAAACCACGACGGACAATACTTCGGCGGTACTGATTCAAGACGAGGCACAATTATTATTTGCAGAACAAGCGACAAAAGCGGAAGAAGTTCCAGCCCCAAAACTCTTTAGAGACGTAGTACAATGACATGGAACTCCCCGACAACTATCTCAGCACCACATGCTAACGAGAAGAAATTTTACAATTTAGTAGGGGAGTTCGACAAGTTGCTGGGTCTTCCGTCAATAGACGAGCTGGTGACAGCCCTTTCATTCCCTAATCTGGTCCTGACTAATTTGGAAGATGCCCTGCGAAGAGAGGATTAAAAGCAAGAGCAGGCCCTGCGAAGGACACACCAGTCCGCGGCATGGTCAATCAGGGCATCTGCTACGACTTCGTTCTTTGCACGAGCCTCCATATTATGGACGCGACAACTCCAATCCCGCCTAGCCCCGATGGATGTCAGGGCCCGACAGGATGTCAAAAAGATTATTACAGCAGCAGAATTTATGGCAGACGCCACCTTGAACTCTGTGAAATTCTCAGCACGAGCCATGGCATCTACGGTAGCAGCGCGTAGGCTCTTGTGGCTGCGTGCTTGGCAAGCGGACTTGAAACATAAAGTCCGATTAGCAGCAGCTCCTTTCAAGGCAGATAAGTTGTTTGGAGAAGCTTTGGATCCTGTTCTGATAACCACTAAGGATGGAAAGAAAAGACTTCCCTCGGGCAACGAGGAATGGACCGCAAATCTAGGACCTATTATAGAAGACCAACTTTCCAAGGGCAGGAAGCTCCATCCACGTCATACCAGAGAACCTACACACAGTTCCCACAGTACCAGGAATGACAGTATCAGGACCGACAGTCCTTTCAGAACTTCAGAGGCAGGCAGTCCTACAGGGCAGCCAAGAAGCTTTTTCGGGGAGGACCCAACAGGTCATTCCAACGAGGTAAATGACGAATCATCTGTTCTTCCCATTGGAGGCCGGCTGGCCGAATTCGTTGATCAATGGGAAGAGACCTCGGCGGACAGGTGGGTTCTCAACATCATACGCAACAGCCTACCACTAGAGTTTATATCCATACCTCCTGCACGCTTCTTGCGTTGTCCAGTGGCACAGGACAGTACAAGAAGATCCCTCATGTCAGAAGCCATACAACATCTTCTTTCCATCCAGGCCATAGAACCGGTGCCCGTGGAACAAAGAAAGCAGGGGTTTTACTCAATCCTGTTTGTAATTCCAAAAGCATCGGGAGGCTGGAGAGCCATTCTGAACTTCAGGAGCCTCAACAGGTGCCTTGTATACTGGAAATTCAAGATGCATACTCTACAAAGCATCTTGGAAGCAAACAGAAAAGGAGATTTTCTCACATCGATTGACCTCACAGAGGCATACTTTCACGTACCCATCGATCAGGCACATCGTAAATACCTGAGGTTTTGTTATCAGGGCTTACACTACCAATATCGGGCCTTACCCTTCGGCCTCTCATCAGTGCCGAGGGTCTTCACAAAGATTATGGCGGTAATCACAGCCCACCTATGAACTGTACCTATCAGGATTCAATGCTACCTGGATGACGTCCTGATACAATCAGACTCGCCAAGGAAGGCCAGTCGGGAGAGAGACACGGTAATCCATACTCTACAAGACCATGGCTTCTCCATCAATTTCAAGAAGAGCCATCTGGCCCCGACCACACGTCTGCTGCACCTGGGGGCAATAATCGACACGGAACTCGGCATGGTCTTCCTGTCACCAGAAAGGCAAGCAAGTCTACGGACCCTGGCAGAGCATATTCAGAGCCAGAGGTGGGTGTCCCTGGCATCCCTATCATGTCTCCTAGGGAAGATAGTATCATGCCTAAACATTGTTCCGTGGGCAAGACTGCATACCAGATCCCTGCAATGGACATTGCTCCCATTCCAGAGGAACTGTACCAGCCATTCTCATCAAAAGATTTTGCTTCCGCAGGGCGTGCGGAGATCCCTTCACTGGTGGAAGTCCCCAGCGATGACACGGAGTTGTCTATTCCAGGAGCTGGACAGAATCGCCGCAAGGCACCTGGTCCGAGACGGAGAGGCAGGCCAGCATCAACTGGCTGGAGCTCAGGGCTGTGCGCTTAGCTCTATACAAGTTCCAGTCCTCGATAGTATGCCGCCATGTATTAGTCTGGATGGACAATATGGTGACCAAAGCGCACATCAATCGACAAAGAGGCACCAGGTCACTGGCACTCATGAAGGAGGCACAGTTGCTGGGAGACTGGGCAGAAAGGCACTTGCTGTCTATCAAGGCAGAAACATCGCCGGGGTAGACAACAAGAGAGCGGACTGGTTAAGCAGAGTGGTGGTGGACCAGGCCGAATGGCGACTTCACCCGAGTTACTTCCAACAAATAGTGGAGTGATACGGTCAACCAGTAATGGATCTGTTCACGACACCCAGCAATGCTCAGCTTCCTCGCTTCTTCTCCAGGTATCGATCTCGAGCGACAGGAATAGACGCGATCCGCTGCTCTTGGCCATGGGGACTACTGTACGCATTCCCGCCCCTTTCCCTCATTCCGAGGGTACTCAGAAAGATGCTGGAGGAACGAGCAGAATTGGTATTTCTGGCTCCTCATTGGCCTCGAAGGCCGTGGTTTGCCGACCTTCTAGACCAGACATGGGAAAACTACGGCCCGCGGGCCACATCCGGCCCGTTGGGCTTTTTAATCCGGCCCGTGGAACCGCCCCAACTTCCTCAACCACATTCCATTTATGCGGCAGCGCTTATGGCGCCCGCCCTTCCCCGATACAAA
>JAEANM010001868.1:0-26161 GCA_017656035.1 Myanophis thanlyinensis
AATCAGAGAGCAGGGTTTCCCGCTCTCTGAAAAGCCGGCAGCCAGACTTACTGTCTCCAAACACTCCTTATAAGGAAATAGAACAGGAAATATCCTGCCTTTTAATGTTTTCATTTTTCTAGGAGAGGAGTAGGTGTTAACTTCCAACAATACCTCAGACAGGAGAGGGTGATTGCATAAAAATGATATTCTGTTATATTGAATAACCAAATAATGAAGGAGTATAAATCGAATAATCAAAGGATGGATAATTGTACTGGCAATAGAATAAAAATATGTGTACTATTATTATTATAATTGGATTTTTATACATGGTAAAAGTAATATATATGACATTTGGAAAAGAAAATAAGATTAGAAAATAGGGATTGGCATAAATATAACAATAAAATTTGTAATAATTAAATAATGGAAGATTATAATTATATGAATAAGAGCATTATGAATGGAATTAGGTCAGAATAACAATTATAATGAATATGATCAATATTATTTTGTTTGTACCAAAATCATTAACACCCAGGTGCCACGCTGTTCACACACTGATATGTTTGTAAAAATAAAAAATAAAAAACTTTTTAAAAAAGGACTGAATCACTTGCTCACGTTCCATAGTACTCAATTATTCATTGACCTGCTTGCAAGTTGCCTAATACTTACAACGTCTTTGCAGCTTCCCCATTTGCTTGTTAGATTTGGCAGAAAGTCCTAAATTGCAGTCACATGATGTATTCACTTAATGATCAACAATCTTCCATTTAGTGATAACAACTAGACTTGCCATTGCTAAATGATGTGATCACATAACATTGCATTTAATGACATCACTCAATGACAGAAATTCCTGTTTCAAATAGTGTTATTAAGTGAGGACAAATTGTACTGAAACTTTGATTGGTAATAATGGAGATAGTACAACCTGAGTTTCAAGTAAGGGGGTCAATCTAAACTCCAACTAAAATAGAAAATAAGTAATTCTTTAGGAATCACTAACAATCAGCAACAGCTCTCTGTTCCATAGGTGAGTGGATATGAAGTCTTACACATGTGACTAGGAAACAAAGAAGACACTTTGGTACTGTCCTCCACTTTCACTATCCCTCTATCTAAACAATCTTACCTTTTAGGTAATTACTGATTTACCAAGGATGGTAGTCCTGAATATTTCAACTTGTGGGACTTGTAGTATAATTTGAAGCAGCACAGTAATTTATGTCCCTATAATAACCAAGCCCTTAACTGAATTATTGTCAGGCTAAAGCACAGATCACTTTAGAACTGATTTATAACCTGAAGAAGTTTATGTTGATTTCATAGTCATGGAAATGTAAGAATGAAACTTTAGCTGTGAACAGATATGTTTCTGGTATGAATGGTGTAATGCCTATCAAAATCCCCTGCAAGGAATTGTAACCTATTCAACCTGTTTGATAGATACTTTCTGGTTCCAAATAAGTTCCAGAGGAGCTTACTGAATTTTGCAGCAATTAGGAAGACAACTCTGCAGGAAGTCCCTCTGCTGGGACAAGATAGAGGTGAAATTCAGCAGATTCTAGCTGGTTCACTAGAACCAGTAGTAAATTTGCTAAGCAGTTCAGAGAACTGGTTGTTAGAAGATAATCTCCTTTTGTTTTGTTTTTTCTTCTTTACAGGGTTAATCCTGAAAGGAAGGCAGGAAAAAACATTCTGGTGTTGTTTCTAGCCTAATCTTTATTGCCCTGCTTACAGAAACTGCCCACCTAGTCACATGACCCCACCAGCCATGCCCACCAAGCCACACCCACAGAACCAGTAGTAAAAAAATTGAATTCCACCACTGTAACAAGATGAGATAAGCTCTTGTTGAAACTTCCTCTTAGCACAGAGTTCCAGTCCCAGGAAACTCCTTGGTTATTTTTGAAAGGTGAAACACTAGAACTGGTTCCTAGTGTCACCACTGACTGAAATAAATGAACAAATAATTCAAAATTGGACATAAATATATCCAAGTTAGAGTGCACACTATGGTGGCAAAAGCAATCTGCATCACAGTTTTTACTGTGTTGGTGGATCCTTCCAAATTGATTCAGACTCATTCATGGAAGAATTTGTCATAAAACATTTTTGCCAGTGCAAGGTGTTAGGTAAGAACTTCACAGATAAGACTATTTGAGATTGGAGCTTTCTGAGTAGCAAAAGATGCTGGAACTAGCCATTCATTCCCTTTGCAACTGTAATTCTCTTTGAATAATATTGTCTTTCAAGAGTATCTCTCAATTGCAGCTAGTGCAGAACACGAAAATGCATTCTGGTCATCAACAGCAATTCAATGATCATCATGGTGTAATAGTTTACTAAGTAAGATCAGCATCTTAATAACTGACTAATGTACATTCAATACTTGAATTAAAGCCAACTCACTGTGCCAATGATTTAATTTATATATGCTGAGAATAACTAAAATTCAAGGTGCTAGTACAAATATAAAAATATAACATTAATGCCATTAAAATTATAAATATAATTAGGGCTACAAAATCAAACAAATTATAATTGTAAATGGTGATTTAACATCACAATGTGATGTTCAAAAAGGAATGAGACAAATATGTCCATTATTCCACTTCTGATTATATTAGCTTTATAGGTATTGAACAGAAATATAAGGATAGAATAAATGAGTTAAAGATAAAGAATGAGATACATAAAGTGAGAGCATTTGCAGACAATTTGGTATTGATAGAAGATGATCCTTGAAAAGGGACAGAGAATTAATGAAAAAATTAAAGGAATTTAGTATAGTAGCTGGATTTAAGATAAATAAACAAAAGTCAAAAATATTAAAAAATATGAGTCAACAGAAACAAATTGCATAGAACAGGTTTTAAAATAGGTAAAAAGTGAAATATTTGGGCATCACATTAAAAAACATGAATTGCATGTTATGTCAAAATAATTGTGTTCAAATCTGAAATGAAATGAAGAAAGATCTCTCAAGATTAGACAAACTACAACTATAATATCTCTCCTTGGGAGAATCTCTGTGATAAAAATTAAAGTTCTACCCAGAATGTGTTATTTTGTTTTATTTCAAACAATACTTACCTTGACTATAGTCAACACATATCAAAACTCATGTGGCAAGGGTTAAATATAAGATTCAATGTGATGCTAAAGAGAAGAGAGATTTTAAATTGTAGTTATCAGCCTTTTAGTCTGGTTCAAAGAATGAATTAGATTTAGAGAGTCATAATTTGAGGTTTGGGTGGCATGACTTATGATAAGGTCATGGTTAATTAAAAATTGGAAAAACTATTGACTGTTTGAAAAATGGATACTGCAATGTAGATCTAAACTAAGGGTTGAATTTAGACTTTAATTATATTTTTGGAAAAATATAGTCATTTTCTTTTATAGTTTTGGTTTGTTTTCTGATTTCCTTTCTTCTACTTTTTCTTTATGTTTTTTCTTTAACCAAGTGTCTACTTTATTGCTCTTTGCTAAATGCTGTGGATATAGTATACTTTGACTTCAGTAAGGCATTTGACAAAGTAGACCACATCCTACTTCTTGGTAAGCTATAAAAATGTAGGACAGACAGCATCACCACCAGATGGATTTGCAAGCAGCTGACAAACTGTATCAACAAGTAGTCCTTAATGGTACTACATTGATATGGAGGGAAATAAACTATGGGGCATCACAAGGTTTTATCTTAGGCCCAGTACTCTTCAATATCTTTATAAATGATTTAGAAGAGGAGATAGAATGGGAACTCATAAAATTTTCAGATGACCCTAAGTTGGCAGGAATTGTAAACACCACAGAAAACAAAGGATTCAAAAATATCTTGACAGTCTTAAACAAAGAACTCTATCCAACAACACAAAATTGAATATGGAGAAAAGCAATGTTTTAACACCTACTCAGGAAAAATTAAAAGTACAAGTACAGATTAGGCAAAAATGGGCTCAAAAACAATAACTGTGAGAGGGAACTTGGAATCCTAGTAGATGATCACTTAAACATGCTCCAGTAGAATGTGGCAGCAATCAAAAAGTGAATACAATCCTTGGTTATGTAAACAAAGGCATATAATCAAAATCACATAAAGTATTAGTATCACTTTATAAATCCTTAGAATACTGCATCCAGTTTTGGTAACCACATTACAAAAAAGATGTTGAGACTTTGGAAAAAAGTGCAAAACAGAGCAACTAAGATGATTAAGGGCCTGAAGACAAAAAGCATATGAAGAACAGTTGCAGGAATTGGGTATGGCTAGTCTAGAGAAAAGAAGGACTAGGGGTGACATGATATCAGTATTCCAGTATTTGAAGCAGTCAATTTACTTTCCAGAGCACCATAAGGCATGACAAGAAACAATAGATGGAAATTAATCAAGGAGAGAAGCAATATGGAATTAAGGAAAAACTTTCTAACATGAGAACAATTAACCATCTTGCCTGCAGAAGTTATGGATTTTTAGTAGTTTTTAAAGAAAAGACAGGATATAGCCATTTGTTTGAAATGGTATAGGGTCTCCTGCTTGAGAACGGAGTTCATTCCATGGTCCTTTTCAGCTCTTTTTTTTTTTTTTACTGATCCTTTATTCTCTTTCTCTCTCTCTCCCCCTTCTCCCTCTCTCTCTCTCTCTCTGATTTTAGTTTGTTAGTTTTATTTTTATACAAATTTTAAAAAACCACACATACACACAAACACATATAGGAGTGCTCTGCTCATTCAGGATGTAAACTGTTTTTATAAACATTTTCAAACTGAGCACAGATCCAAAATAAACCATGACCTCCATATTAGAGAACATTTATGCACCTAAAAGAATGCACTGAACAATTACTTCATCTTTTCTTCTGTATATGTTTTTAATTAGAGATACAGCCACAAAAATAACCAAGATGATAAATTGAAACTTACAAAGAATTATTTTTTTAGATCCAGATTTCCCAATTATTAAAATTTATAGGTTTCATTAATTAAGTCCTGAAAACAACTTTAGCAACTATTTCACCTGTATGTTTACATTTTCATAATGAAATCAAATGGCCAGGATTCCATTGCAACTTAGTTACTGTCAAAAAATATCAAAGCATTTTGATTGAACTTTACAGCAACTCCATGTTACAAGAATCTCAGTACAGAGGTTGCTGATGTTTAAGATATTATTTTTCAGATTTGTAAAAATATTCTGCTATACAAAAAATGAATCTAGAATTACATATCAAAACAACAGTATAATTCTAGATGATGTTTTGTGGGCTCTACTACTGCAATTTGGAGACTTTCAAATTGACAAAACTGTTTAGTAGAGTGAGTGATTTCTAGGTGGAATATGAGAAAAACATGGTCATATTTGACAAAATATGCCTTATACTTTCTTTTCAATAAAAAAAGTTGAATGAAATAGCTAAAGTGAATTAAATTACAACTTACACAAAGCAAATAATTTATAGCAATCAGAGCCTCTGAGTACGCAGAAATGGTAGAGTTTGAAAAGATAGTATTAGTGTCACAGGGAGATTAAATAGCTGCTAACATTTTAACAGTGAAGAACTACTTTTATAAAGTTTTTCTTGTTTGATTAATCTACTTTGCAAGGGAGAAAGATCAGGCAACAAGGGAATATCCTGAAGAATATGCAGATGCTTGCATATAACTTTTTTTTTTGCCATTGCTTGATGATACACTGTTAGGTTATCTCTCTTTGTCACTTTCATCTGTTTATACTCTGTGAATGGCCTTTAGCAATTACTGCACTGTATTTAATCATATTTAATAACTTGAATGTTGAAGTTCAACATGGTTTAAACATTTATTTTTATTTTCAAATACTTTACATTTGAGTATATTATATTACCAATGCAATGTATCCTGTTGCCATGGCTTTCATTTGCTTCTTCTGGCTATAAATTACTATAGTCAAATAAATAACCATGTATCTATTATTAATTGATATGTACAGCTTTATTACTTTTGTTCATTCTTCAGAATGGGAAAATATGATTTCTAGTATCATTTAGGATACAAATTTTATATTTTTTATTTAATGTTATGCAACTTCACTTAAGTAAAAGTAAAGGTAGAAATCCATTGTAGAAACATATAAACAGGTCAGACTTTCAGAATATACTTGATTTTTAACACTGTTTCTTATAATTTTTTATAATGAACCATTTCAGGCATGCTTTTCAATTACAAAGATAATTATGTAAATAAACACTGAATCTTTTTTCTTCTTGACTCACCACTATAAAATTACAGCTTTTTAAAAGAAATTACTCTAACTGTAAAATGTACATAATGCTTACTAATAGTTATAGTAACATGATATGTTAATAACTGTAATAGATGGACAAACAGGTGCATTAATATTGCCAATTTAATTTTATTTCCTGTGTGCTTGCAAGAATGTTTTGGAAATTAATTGGGAAAAAGAAATAATGTTTTTTAAAATATTCCTTAGTGGAATATTTCAGATATAACAGAAACATCGGACATCATTCTTGTGATAAAGAATAATTAATTCTGAAAAAATTGAGTGTGCATAAAAAGGATTTCTACAATACTACAACAATCAGGTATTCATTCTTGATATAACTTTAAAAACTGAATTTGATTTCTAAAACTAAACTATTATATTGTGCTTTCAAAAATATTGTTATACATGCCCAAGAACTTAAGGAGCCCTTTCTTTTTAAGGAACAGAAATGTAGTAGAAAATATTTTGTCCTAAATTGCATGGATATAGGCTCTTTTCTCAGTAATTAGGTCTCTTTTAAGGAAACAAGTATGGACACAGAATGAGAAAAGTGAATAATGTTTTTCATAATGCTTCCCTCCAAAGAAACACCTTATTTTGTCTTGATATTGCCTCAGTCTGGAGCATTGGATTAGACATAGGCAACAGCAAAATTCTGACCTTTCCTTTGTTTTCTGGCCTTATGGTTGTAATAAAGGTATTTCATTTGATTTTGATCTTACCTGTTATTCTCTAGCTGATGCTGGCCTTCATTTTTGCAGCAGAAATTTTTCTGGCAGAAGTTTTCAGTTCATTTCAGCATTCCTGAATTAGAGCAATTTATTATAGTTTTTATGGTTTGGAAGCCTTAGAAACCTTTTATAACTTTTATAAAATTTAATAATAATCTTAGAAACATTTTATAAGCATAAAGATAAATTACAAATAAGCATTATTGCATTAATTCAATGACCCAATTGTAATCACAACTATTTTAATCTTTCTTTCTTTCTTTCTTTCCATTGAAGCTTATTTTTTCACTAAATAAAATATTCATGATTGAATATTGATCAATTTTATTGCTTAATCAAGTGACAATATTTACAATATTTACAATATATACAATATTTACAATATTTACAATATAACAGGGCAAGAATATCAGAATTCCATTCAAGCATTTCAGTTGGTACAAACTGTACTACTTCATATGCTCATTAGACAGTTTCCATACTGCCATGTTAACATTATTTGTGCACAAATACTTCTATCACTTCATTTCAGGATGCAATTCTTAGTATTAGCCAGAAAAAATATAAATAAAACAATCTGTAACATTTACATGTTGTTATACATACTGTATGTCATCATTTGATGATATCACAATGAAATGTAATTTTGTAGCCATTTTATATTTTGAGTATACTTTGTATTTCTACATATTTATCCAGAAAGCATTGCATTTTCAAAAAATAAGTACTTAATTCCTTAAATGTTTAGAGATTCTTCAGTTTTGAAGATATATAAAAAACATGAACTTGTCTGTCAAAGACTGTTATCTGGTATGAGTTATTCAGTGCAGCAAAATGTGTGGTAAACAATATAAATTATTTTAATGTCTACTTTAATTCTTTAGTTTTTATTTTCATCTCTCTCCTTTCTCTTATTTTCTTGAACCAATTGGCCTTGTTAAAGAATTACACAATCTATAGAAGCAAACATGTACTTTATTTACGGTTCAACAATATTTACAAGGAGATAGAAGAAAATATATTGTTCTACATGACACAATAAAAAATCATTACAAAGGCACAATGGCAGAATAAGGTTCAAGAAATCTTCCAGAATCTCAACCAAAAAGGAATTTATATATATTAATTAGCAGCTTCAATGCACTCTGGGGTTGTTTAGACCAACAAAGAGATAAGCTCTGTGTTTCCAAATCTTAATTTAAACCATTATGAATTCCTTTTACAAATACCAAATTTTGAGTGCCTTCACTTAGCACACATTTTCTATTTGTTTTTTGGGGGGAAGGGGTATTTATATATAGTCTTTTTGTTAACTGGACTTTTTGTTAACAATTAGATAATCTTTCACTATCTTGTCATTTTGAAAATTACAACATATTAGTTCTAGAAACTTACATTTTGATAATTTATCTCCCACTAAATTGACAGCTGGAACATTCCAAACTTTAAAATATGATTTTTAAAAAATTAGATGAATGCTAGGATTTTCATTTTAAACTGAGTATTGGGTGAGAATAATGAGTCTTTTTCATCTTCTATGTTAAAGATATCATGCCTTTTGTGAGTGGCATTATTTACTGACATTTCAGTTGGACTAAGGGAATTTTCATCTTTAGGTATACTTACTTTAGTAGAGGTTATTACTAAATCCTACAAGGACGAAATACTCACAATTAGACCTTATAGATAGCTGTTACCACTAAATCAATGTGGCATGCATATTTTAAAGATGAATTTATATTAATGAAATAAAAACTTGGACAATCTCCTTTTGTCTAAACAACTACCTTAATGTCAGTAACAAAAATGTCAGTATGTTTTATGCAATAAGCTATATGATAGCTTATTTAACAAACAACGATATTTCAGTGAATCCCACTAAGTTTTAAAAGAAAATAAAAAAAGAAAATTTTGTTAGAGGTAGAAAAAGAATACTGCTTTATTATTATTTATTCTGTCAAGTCCAAGGAACCAAGAACAATACAAGGAGTTACTTAAGAGTATTCTTAAGTAACTGTATATACTGTGTACTGAAATCCTGCAAGACTAAAGCACTTATCTGCACAACTATTAGATACCCTGCTGAGGAGTAGGGGATGTCTGCATTTGCCTTGTTCATATCCAAAATGTCAAGCTATATTGCCTCTTTGCTCTCTGTGAACAGCCTCTCCCTCCTGTGACTGGATTATATTTCACTACAAATTTGAAGAACATTATCTTCAAGGAAAAAAATCATTGCATATATTAATTTGACCTTGGGATTATAATTCAGACTGCCATACTCTTCTGAACTATATATGCCTTACATCAAATAGACATTAGGGATAGAATGTCCACACTCTTTTTATTATTAGTCTTTTAAAGACAAACAAAAGTCAAAACAAAAATCATTCAGACAAGTTATTTGTCCATTTCTTAACTTTTATCTTTATTTTTATATAGTTTCTTTAGTTTCTTTTTCATTCTATTTTCTTTCTCTCTTGGATTGTATCTTTGTGAATATCTGAGAGTGCTTCATTCACTGTAGCAAGATTTCATTGTTCCTGAGTACCTATAGATTTGCACCAGAAAAAAAGAATAATACACATAAATATATGATTTTGAGGATAGATAGATAGATAGATAGATAGATAAATGATTGGTGGGAAGGCAGGCAGGCAGACAGGCAGGTAGGCAGACAGACAAAGAGCAATTATACCCAGGCATGATGCAGTTTCTAAAATGAAAATTGTGATTTACAGCTTCAGATATTCTTGGAGGAAAATATTAAATTGACCCTTTAATTATAGCATATTCCTGTACATAGTCATTTGAAAGTTGGAGGTAATATTGTGGTGACTTTGTTCCTAAGTAGTAGTATAAATCCAAGCTGTAAAATTGCTTAATTGTTTATTAAACTGTGTCCAAGGCCTTAGTGTTCCATTTTGTTTATCTCATGTTAACTAACCTATAAGAAGCAAATAGAAAATCTTTGCAGTATGGGAGAACTGTAGCTGAAAGTGGTCAATATGTTGATAATACCGCTCTATATTTTCTTTATATAATTGAAATCAGACACAATTGTAAAGGTTAAGAACCAATATTTGCATAATCCAAAGAGAGATATGATGGTATGTACATTTAATCTAATACATTGGTAGGTCTGTAGGCTCCTGGTCAAGGACTTGGATAAATGATGAGTGGGATTGCCCATTCCTTGCAAAACATGTATGCAATTTTGGGGCACTTTTGATATATTATCATCAGAAGCTAAAGTAATCTTGCTTGATAGAATGTTTTTGACCAGTAGAACATTTAAAGTTCTTCTCAGTTTGTAATCTGAATTTCTGTGGAATGTATCTCTTGGTACATACTTTCCAAATATTACGCTCTATCAATAAAGCTTCATTCTGCATTCCACCATATGAAGTTGAGTGAGTGGGGAAATTTTCTCAGTAAGGACTCTTCAAATAATGAATTCCTTCTCTTTAATACTTTGGCTGGCATTGGTATTGACTTACTCTCAGCACCCATTTGGAAAAGACTTTGGATACTGCTGAGTTCAGCTCAATTTATTTTGATTTTATTTATTAGTTTGATGTGTTCAATTTTAAATGACTGCTGTTTCATTGTTTGTAGACTACTTTGGGCTTATTAGATAGAAGAATAAATAAATAAACTTGTAAATTAACACTAATTCTATCTCTCTACACAGTCTACTTCCCTTGCACACTTCCTTTCCATCACTATAAAATCCCACTATTAAAATATATATGTATATTTCAAACTGTGAAACCTAGCCATTGGAAGCATATTGTAAATGTCAGCACAGTTGTGTTCCTAAGACTAATGCAAACAGTTGGTTATATTTAAAATGTAATTGGATAGCATTATTGGTGGTGATAAAACTGCCATTAATTATCAAAGCTTTTTTCTTCCTTTCTCCAGTAATGTGGATAGGAAGCATGGAATCATAGATGAAGAGCTTTATATTTTATCTTAGCAATAGTCCAATCTAGATCAACTTGCTGCAAATAAAACTTTCACTAGATGAAAATAATATTTCATTATAATAAATAGGAAGTCTATTCTCAGGGTAAATCTAATTTGGTGCAAATTAGTAGGGTCCTATAGTCCTATAAGGCAAGTCTCTTTCCAGTTGACCTTGACATCTGATGTAATCATAGACATATTCATGTAGCTTTTTGACAACAATCCTGAAGTTATTTGCCTGTGGGGTCTTCAGAATGATTTGTTTTAAAAATTCTCCAATCCAGCTAACTGCCAGATATTCTCTGGAAACCTTCCCTCCAAGGAATAATTACATGTGGCCCTAGATAAATTCAAAGCTCAGTCCAGGTCAGCCAGCTGATGCCAATTGCTTATGCCCTGCAGCTATGCCAGAGTACAAATCCACAATCAAGAAATAATCAATTATCATGTTACATTTTGACTGTAAGTGTGGTAAAAAATATCAGTTAATAACAGTGCTAATATTTTCAGCTGAGATCCAAGTGGTGGTAGTAAGGAATAGAGGATGAATGTGGGGTTCTGATTACATGACACTTTATTTCTGCATAAGCATAGTTTTGCTTTTGTTTCACTATTTTACATTTTGTACATGAACTGCAGAATAAAATTCAGGAAGCAGTTCTCTTCCATGTGATCAGTGTAATAAATGTAAAGAACCAAATCTTTAGCATCCATTGCGAACTATTCTTAAATAACAATTTATTTGGTTATTAAGTGCATTTGTTACTAACATACTCCTTCTGAGCTAATTGATTCTAATAGTGCCTTTGTGACCTTTCCTGTACCACTAGGTTGATTTTTAAAATCAGCAAACTTAATCTCTATACAGAAACCAATTTCTACTAATTAGACCATCAGTATCCTGCTTCCACCAATGACTAATAATTGATCATTTCACAGTCACAAAATCATGCAATCTGGAATAAATTCATTGAACATAATGTATTTAGTATATTGATGTTAAAAAATGTATCTGTGAGCATGTACAACAGAATTCTAACAGATCTACCAATTTAGTGAAACTATATGCTTACTAGTCATATGAATATATTCAATCCAAAACTGGAACTTTCTTATAGAATTTGTCCATAGTCATTAGAATACAGTATTGTAGGCTAACTCTGCATTCCATTGCCAGGAGTTCAATTCTGACCAGCTGACTCAGTCTTCCATCCTTCCAAGGTTGGTAAAATGAGGACCCAGATTGTAAGGGCAATATGCTGACTCTGTAAACCATTTAGAGAGTGTTGTAAAAGTGCTATGAAGCTATAAATAAGTCTAAAGTGAAATTGCTATTATTCGAACCATTTTAAAAATTCCTAGGTGGACAGAAATTCTATAATTGTGTTGGTCAATGTTTTTACACACACAAAACACACACACAAATATTTGTTATAAAACAATAACTTGTGCATGCCTGTTATCTTAATCATTTACCCAGTCTTCTAACAAGCTCTCAATATTCTTCATTATATTTGAAAATTGTCAGCTAAAAGCACAAAAGAAATGTCTGCTAAAAGCACATTCAGAAATGTCATGAAACTGTATATTAGGGTTAATACAGAAGCTCTTGAGTGTTTGTGTTTTGTTGTATAATGGGCAATTCACACATTCATTTCATCACTGATCTTTGTATCACTTAGAAAATATACAAGCCTGTATCTGTTTATCCTTTGAACAAAGTTTTATTTCCACAAGGTGGTTTTGTTTACTGCACCCAGACTGTAGTCTTTGCACTGAAAATGAAGGTTTATCAGCAACTTTCTCTGTTAAACTATAGTCAATTTTAAAAAAAGAAACACAAATGGTTCTTTCTAGTTGTTAATTATCCTCAGTATTTTTTTGAAGACAATGTAACTTCCTGCGGTTCATCTCCAGAGTCAAATTCAGTGTAGCCAAGTTGTTTCCATTGGTTCTCAGGAGATGATTAAAAGAAACAAATAATTATAGAGCCAGTGACAAGAGGGTAATTATTAGACATCAAGATAATGTAGAAGTGGGGAACTGACATTTGTACACTTTAGTTTTAAAGCAAGGGGCTGGAAGGCTTCTGGTAAACAATTACCAGTTCTATCATCACTTCAGTAGAAGTTTAAAATATACACAATTTTCATCTCTTGTGCTTGAATGTTATGCACATGACAGCGTGTGTGAGCTGACTGATGCCTTCGGGCACTTTTAATTTGATAAGTAGGCATGTTCATCACATTTGTTGAAACAGTTATGTTCACAGTGCATTAAATGTGTCCAATTTATTTAAAGTTACATTTCTAACTTCCTTGGTGTATTTTTTATCCTGGCCTATTCCTTTTCTCAACATAGTCTTCATTTTCCTTGAGAAATATAATTGTACTGCACCACTTTCATGCACAGAAATAGTCAGCATCAAGTTATCTATAATGGAAAATAAAAGAAACCCCAATTTATGACTTGGTTTCAATTTAAAGACTATTCCAATAGGAGTTACAGTGTGTTAATTTGAAGACTATTTCAAAAGAAGAAGACTGAAGCAGACACACAGACAATTAGTAAGACAAACAGAAGAAGATAAAGGAATTTTGTTATCTATATTTAATAAAAAAAGAGAGATCAGACATTCAAGATTATTGTAGAATATCCATTAATAAGCAATGCATAATATTGCAATGTAAGAATAACCTTATCAAGTGCTTAATTAGCAAGAAATAGTTAGATATAAATATAACTGTTTTACACATTTAAACCCATGGAATAAAAGATAATGATAGCCATATTCATATGTTATAGACCAAGACAGGAACATGGATGTAGAGGACTAAGGAGCTGTGATCTGAGTCTAAAATTTGAAGTTACCCAACTCATCTTAATCCAAAATATTAATGTGTCTCCTTGGTGTAGAAGTCATTGTCATTTGAACAATATAACCACAAAGTTTTTAAGGACAGAACAACACTAAATATGCTTAATCTATGCTGTGAAAACACAATTACATATCACCAGTTGAAAAAGAGTTATAGGAATATTTCTTCAGTTTAAAAAATGCAACAGAGGACATTATTTCATTTTATATGTTTCTATAACATTGAGTTAGAAAGTGTCATTATATTGTAATATCTGAAATGGTACAAATAAAGATATATTACAATGTCTAAAAAAATACCAGACATTTTTATTCTTTTTATAAAAAGAATATATAGCTAAACTTTTTAAAAATCTAGCATATGATAATCCTCAGGATCATAGTCATTAATTGTTGTCTAGTTCTTTTGTGTAAATGTAAGGGCTATGACAGGCATGTAACCTTCCACTGGACTGATCAATGGTTGTACATAATTTTTCTATGCCATTCTACTGAAGGGAGAGGTGAAACCTGTGTGTGCATGAATCCCATATTCCATATTTACTGTCCAGTTAAGAGATTTCTCTAGAAAAAAATCAAAATGTACTTTCAAGAGACTATAGCCAAATAATGTACAAATATTCAGGTTACAGCATAATTTTTCCTTACAGTAATTATGTAACTGCTTCATAAACTGTCAGTGCATACTACACTTCTTAATGCGTAATAATAATATTACATGTTAACAGTTACTAACCTATAACTTTATAACTCATAAATCATAACTGCATTGATAGCTTTGCTAAAAGAACCAGATGAGTGCAGTGCAAAAACAAGCAGATTGTGCAATTATGTGGAACAAATGCTACAAAACAGCAATAGCCACACTACACTAAACTTCATAAATCCTATTTAACAGTAGGGTAGAGCCTGAGTTTAAATTTCTTGAATTTAAATTTCCTCTTTAAATTTCTTGAATTTTGAATTATAGTGGAACATCTTCTGAAATAATTATGACTATTAATTAATTTTATTATAATAAACACAATCCAAGCACATGCCTAATTAATTTGTCTCGTTTTACAATATAATTTGCAATAAATTGTTGGCACACAGAATAGAAATAGCGATACACAAGCAAAACTTTTTTATTTCTTAATCCAAAGAGAAATTAATAACATGATAATGAGTGGTTCTTTCAATATGAACTCAGGCAGTCTATAAACATTACTACAGCTCTTATTTCAAAATAATATTTCAGCAGTCCATATGGAACATTAGGATATATGTTCAAATATTTATTAATGCCTGCACTATATTGATTTTAGATAGTGAACATAACAGAATAACACTGTCCAGTAAATATAAACCTGATTCTGAACAGATTAACTTTCAACTTATTCATGCATCAAGGGACATCCTTTTTTCCTTTTCTGCATTACTTCTAAATATATACAACTGTAGTCTGAAATCCATATTTGCATCTCATCAATGTTTTATTCTAATTTTTAAAAATGAAAATGAAAATTATTTCTTCTTGAATATATTTTATCTAATAGAAAATAGTCTGAAAACCTCAGTAGATCAGAATTAATATAAAAGAAGATATTAATATGAAAGAAGTTTGGTGTACCAAATGTATTAATATCTTGTCATATCAAATATATTAGTGTCTGGAACATCAAATATACGCATGTATTTATGCAGACACAGTTTATATTGAAATAATTACTATTCAACTCTAATAATTTTTAATTATACAATTTGTCAGTGGATTTTTTGGGGGAGAGGGAAAATTATTCTCTGAGTGTAAATAAAAATAATCTGAATGTAAATAAAATGTACTACTCTGATATTTTACATTGGGCAGATGTTATATTTTACTGGTTGTTAAGCCCTGTGTGATGAACTGCTTCTGAGAAGCAAATATCTAAGAAAAAAAGTGTTTGCCTCAGAAGCTACTGAGTTTAACTCATAACAAAAGCTATCCAGGGTAGGAAGAGATGATTCAACTTTTGTTATGTGCCAGAATAACCCACTTATATTACCTGTCTTATATTGCACCATAATATACAATTCAAAAAACAAAAATCAAATCAAATTCAAGGTAGCTTGCTTACAACTTAACTTTGAGCCAGAAGGATAGCTGCCGGAGTGTGTTTGCAGTAGCTCCTCTGTTTTGTTTTATTTTATCAATTTTTAGTATTCCCACTGGATCTTTTTTTTTTATTTAACCAATACTCTTCAGATGAGATAACAGCAAAGACCACAACATAGATAAAGTTTTTTTTTTCTCAGCCTGGGACTATAAGGCATGGGAAAAAGAAAGAAATGCCATGGTACCAGCCCAGGATCTCTCCCACCAGTGAAAATTGCAAAACAACCAAGAATTGAGGAGTGCTTTACGGCAAGAGATCTGTAAATAAAAGTAACCCCCTTCCATCTCCAATAAATTTGAGAGGTTAGAACAGAATCTGCAAAGAGATTTGACAGAACAACAGCTACTAGATTTTCCCAATCTGGTGGTGGTGGTGGAGCAATCTGACAGCCATCTGTTCTCACAAACAACTAGTTCAGTTACATCCTGTATAGAGTCTGAGATAAAGACTAAAAAGGCTAAGAACAACAAGCTAATTCAGAGTACAGACAGTTTACCTTGGGAAAATACAGCAGAGTTTATGGCAAAGCAATGCAAGCAAAGCAACAGTTGTTTCAATATTTGAGCAACCAATAGACATTTGACAATATCTACATTCCTGCTTTTAATAAGAATAATCTGATCAACAAGATTTGGGATTGCATAGAAGATTTTATCCTGGGCTGCTCAGACAAATACTCCACAACACTAATAATTATTATGGGGGCACTTAAATGCTAGAATGGGCCCAAGTGATCAAGTATTAATTAATCAATTTAAGATCTATTACGATGAGAATGCAGCAGGAATACCCCAACACTCCAGACAATTTAAAGACCCTAAAGCAATTGGACAGGTTTGCGTGTAAGACAGATGACTGTACATTCGGACCTATGTAACCTTAATGGTTCCACATGGGACAACTACCCAGCAGAATACATGTACCAGAGAGCAGGAAGAAAATCCACAGTTGATTACTGGATAATATCATATGACCTCCTGAAGTTCTTACAGAAGATGGAGGTAGACTTGCGATTGGAAAGCAATCATGATCGAGTAATCCTCAGAGGTGAAATTCAGCAGGTTCTAGCGGTTCGTTAGAACTGGTAGTAAATTTTCTAAGCAGTTCAGAGAACCATTTGTTAGAAGAAATCTCCTTTTGTTTTTTTTTCCACTGTACAGGGTTAATCCTGTAAATAAGGCAGTTGTGAAACTTTCTGGTGTTGTTTTTAGCCTAATTTTATTGCCCTGCTTACAGAAACTGGCCACCCAGTCACATGACCCCTAGCCATGCCCACCTAGCCATGCTCTCACAGAACCAGTAGTAAAAAAATTTGAATTCCACCACTGGTAATCCTTACATTACACCAGAAATTTTTAAGGGCTGGCTCAAATTACCTATCCAGGTGAGAGATCCAAAATAACCAGGTATGTACATCTCTCCTAAGAAGTAAGTATGACGGATTATACTTAGAGGGGTTTGAAACATTAACTACATATTTGAAATTGGTTCTCACTAACAGAATACTAGCTTACTCCAAAAAGCCAGCTTTAAAGAATAAAAAATGGTTTGATAGAGATTGTGTGCAACTGAAAAGGATATATAACAAGGAGTATAGAAAAAATAAAAACATCCCTTCTGAGGATCATACTACTTAAAGCAGTTGAAGGCAGTTAGATAAAGTAAATCCATTCCCCAATCACCATCAATCTTCTTAAGATAGATAAAATGATGATGTTGGGAAAGTAGCCAGAGAACGTTGAGATAGTATTTAGTAACACAATAAAGAAGGATAAAAGAAAAAAGGAAAAAAAGAAAGAAAGAAATAAAATTTCCATGACAAAAAAGTAATGTTTTTTAAAAGTTAAGAAAATGCAACATCCCTGTAGTGAAGATCCAATGCAAATGAAAATCCACACAGGTCATTTTCACTGACCAGGAAATCTCAGTCAACTTCCATATGAAAGGAGAATTGCTCCACTCAGCACTCCATCTTGGGGGATGTCTTTATTGCCTCTTTTGATTAGTTTATAAAGCTGGTTTTGCTGCATGATGGCTAATTTTGCCACACTTCCAAGAATTCTCTAGCATTTTCAACTTAGCTAAGAAGGGTGGGGGGGGGGTACAAAAATAGACTCTCTGCAGTAGCCAACACTCAGATAAACAGGGATTAATCCAAAAAATGATGATCAAGAAACTACCAAGGAGAAAACTCCACCAAATAGCAAGGCAAGCTACTGTACATCAGCTACATCAGGTTATGTAATGAAAAGTCTGCAACTGAACACATAGAGCAGACTCCGCTTATCAACTCTGAGCTACATATCTTCTATTTTGTTGAAAAAAATCTATACTTGGACAAATAGGATAAGAAAATTATGGCTCCTTTTATTATTCTTTTGCAATGTAAAGGGGGAACATACTATCCTTGTTGATTGTTTTGAAATGCCTACTAAGCTGTTATCAATGTGAGAATCAGCTCTTACAAGAACTTTTAGTGAGAATGACTTGAAAAGGTTACTGTGCATATTTTGTGAATGGGGATAGTGGGGTGATATAGAGTGACACCAGTGGAAATAATGCTCCAAGTGAAAGCCCTAAGAGAGGCTTAAAAATGTGGGAAGACTTCTACTTAAAATGAAGCCATCAAAATATAATTTCTCCTCTTCTTCTTTCCCACTTATTAATAGTAGGTCTAATATTTTACCTAGGTACTATAACTCCAAACTTGCAAAAACAAAAAGCTCAAGAAATGCAGTGCATGAGTTATCTGCAAACCAAGCATCTATTATAATGCCCCTCAGGAAAAAGTCTAGGAAGACTGTATCAACTGGTTTGTACAAACTGGAGCAAATAGATTAGATAACATGACTGAAACTATCTGTTCTGTATATATTTATTTAGGATTGTATACTATTCATTTACAGTATGAGCCAAGTCATCAAAAGAATGTAATATTTTGAGAAGCATTTCTATAGAATGAATCATCATTTATAAGTAGGTCCAGAAATCTCCATGGTAATAAATATGGAATTGTGATTTACTTTTAAAATATAAAAACCCCTAAAGATTTGTTGCACTTATTTCCAAAAGTGGGTTATCTCTTACACTGAGTTTTAGAAGGTAGCGTATAATAAAGACTTAGTGCTACAAGAACCAAAAAGAATTTACAAAACCATATGCAAACTTGTTTGTTTTCCAGAACAATTTATCAGGCTTTATTTAAAAGACTCAAAACAATACTTTAAGTCAAAGGCAATAGAGAGTTTATTGAATGCCAAGAGAGATAGGCAAATTGATCTTTATAAACTGATCATTATTTTCATTGTCTGCTGGTTCCATCTCAGTTTACTATACTATGAGAAGAACTGAATTGAACTCTGATGTTTTATATAGAAGTTTCCTATGTATTTTTAGAAAAGTGTAACATTGAGTTTCTATATTTCAGGGGACAAAAATAATGAAGGACTTAAAAGCTATCACACACATAATATGCATATTGCATTATTTGTTTCAACATTCTGATATTTACCTGCTTGAGTTAGTGATTCTTCTATAAACCTATAAGATATATTTCTTATATGTGGATTCAAAACATATTCAAACAATTTTAAGATTAACTCCTAGTGCTGCCCTGCTATGTATATGAGTGTGGCACTTTGTATGGTAATATAGACAAGTATAACGCTGGTTTATCAACAATGTTTAGCAATATCTAGCTGATACATAGTAATATCTAGCTGAGAAACTTTCTATTGATCACATTTCACAAAAGTAGATAAGAGAAAAAACAAAGCATCTTAATTTATCCCTTATTCATTTGCCATAGTTCCAAGAAAATCAATTGCACTGTATTATGAATGACTCATATTTTCTTCCTTCCATGTTTGCTTGAAATTTGGCTTTTGTTCCACATATAAGCACCTATTATAGGAAATTTCATCGTGCTAGTCTATTTACTTTCCTGATAAATAGAGTACTATTAATAAAATGAATATATGCCTGAAGAGGGCAGTGGTGATGGGTAAATATACTTACATTTGGTCTGCATCATTTCAATTTCTTTTTATTGAAAAAATACATTTCAGTTTCAACTTAATCTATAATGTAAAATATACATGTAAAATTTTAAATGTATACCTTCTTTGAAAATATGTGCTTAGGTGTCTAAATTGCCAAGAATTGTTTCAACACAAGAAGTAAATAGCTACATTCTAATCTGTTTATTAGTTGAAAAGGTTCAGAATAATCATCTTATTTGATACCATAAAACTTTCTGCATAGATTTCTAGAGGCCTATGTGGGAAAGTATATGGTAAATTATCTTTCTTTCATCGAAGCCACCTGAGTATTGTTAGATTCTAATCAATTTGAGAACATTGAATGTTGAAGCATTCTTATGCAACAAATTTCAAATGCTTGCTTATATAAGATTATTTTCTGACCATCGCATGATTTCACATGATTTTAACTACAACTGTTTCATAAACTACATTTTTAATTTAAAATAAATGATTGCCTAGAATGCTTTGTATATATGGGATGTGATAAGGATTAGCCAATGTATTAATATAGATTCATACTTCTCATGCTGCACATTCATTGTTGTGGTGAAAGCCCTGGGTGGATCTTGGTTGACATTTTCAATCTGCTGCATTTTCATTTGGATGACTATATAGAAAATTCAAAGGAGAATTTTAAATGAATAAGTAACAAAGAAAACTACAAAGCTATAGAATATATTATGAGAAATTTTAAAATAGATAAATTATAAATAGTACATATTAATTAATTTATCTAAAATAAAATGTTTGGGATATAAATGCTATGGAACTATCAAAGGATAATTTTGATTTATAAATTGAAATCACATTGAATTCAAAATGCAGAAATGAGATTAAATTCTGTTAAAGTTTATAATTCTTCCTTCTTTTCTTTTAGATGTTTATCCATGGATGAAAAAATAT
Organism: Myanophis thanlyinensis; assembly: GCA_017656035.1. Taxonomy (NCBI): domain Eukaryota; kingdom Metazoa; phylum Chordata; class Lepidosauria; order Squamata; family Homalopsidae; genus Myanophis; species Myanophis thanlyinensis. Next base: position 20,922 of record JAEANM010001868.1, read on the forward strand.
CTAGATATGATTTTGATCAAAAGCAGATTCTTAATGTTATTCATAACTACAAAACTGCATTCTTAATAAGGTACTAAATCACAGCTATTACAAGTTTATCATGTTTTTAGAGTACATGGAAGTTATAGTTTGGATTATAATTAGATTTCCTACTTTTGTTTGAATAATGTTTCAGCTCCCCCATTAAATCCATCACTTCCTAGAGGATTATGAGTTTGATGAGATAGAATGACATAAAAGCTACAATGAATATGAGAATCGTCCTAACAGTATGATCCTGACAAATGTGACAGGGGAAGTCTAACAAGGTCATCCTTACTACTATGACAGGTGAAGGGAGAAAGCAAAGAGTAGGTGATAAAGAGAAAAATGGATCATCGTAACACAAGTAATATTTGGTTTAATAGAGAGAATTCTGATTTTCATAATGTGAAAGTGGTTGGTGAGGCTCCTAGAGTTCATAGAGAGCATTTTGCATGCATCTTGGTTCATAAAAAAAAAATAAACAGTGAAGATGGTTATATGCCATACCAAATCTTTAATGAAAAAGGATAGTTCTCGCAAAAAAATACAAATAGTATACATTTCCAAAGAAAAAAAAGTCAGCTTATAAAGCTCAGATATTGTTTTGTTTAGTTTTAAATTAGCCTGGGCCTATTTTAGTGAGACATTACAGACCAAAGCCACTTTTTCATTTGGAAAATTCTTTAAATGATTGTCATCCAAATGTTAAAGGTGTTTTTGCTGCCAAATTTTATGTTAGACCTCTAACCTGTGGATTGGGTATCATTTCAGTTTTTATGCCTAAATTAATGTACCCATTAGGTGTAACAGAAAGATTTGCATTATACAACATTTAACAAATCAACAAAAAACTTGCATACGTTGGAGTAGAGGTATTTCAAACTTTTGAATGGGGCAAAGAAAAACAATTGCCTCAGTTTATAAACTTTAAGGCTTCATGTGAAAAAAACACATAAAAAACCTAAATGAAATTATGAGGCTTTCCAAGTAGGTTAAGCTGAAGTTAATGCTAATGATGGTGAAGAGCTAATCAAATCCCATCAAATGAATGATCAATGAAGATGTGTAGAGTTAGAAACAGTGAAGATAGCAGAAGTATTTGCAGTTAATGTTCACGATCAAGTTGAAGAGAGACAAATTTTCATTTCAAAGGATATAGGAATTGTATTTTGTGTAATTGTATCACTAGTGTCATATTTTTAGATGGCTTGATACCACATGATTCTTGAAAGTCAATAGAAGATTTGAAAGCATTCAGATCCTAATGAATAATAAATGAGGAAGATTACCAAAAAGAAAAGTACTATTCAGTCATCCTTTGTTAAGTTTGTAAGGCCAGTTGAACATTCTCCACATTACATTTTGTCAGTTTGCTCTGTACCCATGTCATCAGATGATGTTGACCCCAATGCTGTAATCCTGTCTCTTGTCATCCCTTATCTAGCAGTTAAGTCATTTGTCATTTGCCACCTTCAAGAATTGTTTATCTTGGCTTGAGATATTAGGATTAGTATTGAGGTTAGAATAGGCACTTGCTTAATACCAACTTAGAGAAAAATAGCAGGGCTAGACAGCTTTTTGGATTTAATTTCAAAAATGTGTTTCAGAGCACATGGGGACACAAATGTAATATTGGAACTTCACAATGCAGTTAAATCTTTTTTTTCTTGAGAATCAAAAGGTACCACAGCACCTAGAAATATCAAAAACACTTTTGCAACAGCTCAGTGCTTAGGTAAGATATACTTATGCAGTTCTCTTTGTCTTAATTGTCTCATCTGGGATTAATGTTTTAATAGAATCAGAGAAAGAAAAGATCTCTCTCTGCAAGATCTTGCAATTGCCAAAAGTAAAATTATGTTGGTTGACACTTTTTAATTCATTATGCAACTGCCAATTTTTTTTTGCAAGGACAGCAGAGGAATGAAAACATTAGTTATATAGAAATGTTGCCTTCACATCTATTCTTGACATTTATTCATTTATTGAACTGAGAATACCTCCTCTTTTAGTAAAAAAGATACTGCCCCTGGCCTTAACTTCTTTAGTTCTCACTTCTCTTATGAGATATTTCAACCGTTTCCAAATACTTCCAAAGCAGTCTTTATGCTGAATTTCTGTGGGGAGCACTACCACTTAGAATGAAGAACACTATAGCTATGGATATATAGCCTCTGGGATGATAAAAGGGGGAGGAAGATTTCTTCTCCCTTTCAAAAACCTGCATTGAATCTCATATGTGAGCTGCAAGCAATTTCTGATGATAATATATTTGCTAAAGGCTCTTAGAGAGATGCAGCTGCTGTAAAGTTGGCAATGCCATCAGGAAGGCTCAGGTTGAGAAGCAGAAGCCTAAGCAATATAAGCTATAATATAAAACTTGGTTATCTTGGGAATCATCAACAATACCACATTGTAGAATTTAAATATTTAAACTAATAAAATCACGAGGCCAGACAAATGTCTGTATGATAGTTACTTTGGGGAAATTGCAGTATGGTTCATTGTGTACAGATGTAAAATCAAGGGCATTATAAATCTTTTCTGATGCCTAAAGTAAAACAAAAGCTATTAATGCTACTCTAATGTTAGAAAAGTAGTAAATGGAGTAGTAAATGTTTAAAACAAAACTCAGTACACTTATCAACATGTAAATAAAATTGCCTTAATGATATTGAGGGAGGCACCCTATTTCATACATTTTAGATTCCAGTCTTAAAATTCTGTTTAGTTTTTCCCCCCCAAAATCACAAAGAATGCATATATCCTGTACTTGCATAGAGTTGTGAACAAAGTTTAGTGTACTCTACATGGTGCTTAAATTTGCAGAAAATTCAGTTTGGAAAATGATACATCATAATTGCATTATCCAATTTTGAGGCTTGTAACTGTCTTCCCATGATATGCTAAATCACAATCCCGCATTTCAAGAAAGCTCAGAACTCCAGATTCATCAAAACTAATGTTTGGAAATTCTCCCACAAAGAAACAGGCAGAAAATATAAAGCCCAAAGACAGCTGCTGAATATTATTTCTATATTGGAGATTGCTGAAATAAACAAGGAAATTGGGAAGTGCTACTACATTGCATTGTATTGCATTGCATTAAAGATATATATGTCCAGCATGGCACAACTTTGGCACAATTAATTTCTACCAATGATAAGTCCTTTTTAGAATAGTCCATGTGGCTAATGTGTTATTCCGACCCTACTGGATATCCAATGATCACAGGAAGTAAAGTTATATCAGTCCCTATGGATTTTATTGTTTCTGCAATAATCCACAAAGACTGAGATGAGAAGGGTTTTTTCAAGAAGACCACCTTGTCAGAAATCCTCTGGCATCCCAGAAGACCCAGTGATAAGAGGCATGATCTCACAAGGAGAAATCATTGCTAGTTTTTAATAGAATTCCAAAACAGCAATTTGAAAAATAAGAGCGTATACTTAAAACAAACCTTGAAGTCCTTAGTTTTAATTTGGGATACAATATTTGCTGGTTTGGCTCTGTATAGTTTAGGCTTTTTGACAGAGCCTTAGGAGTCAGTTTTTTCCTCATCCCAGTTATCTCTGCTTTCGAATAATGCAAGAAGAAGTATTTGAAACATGTACTGCAATGAAAACTTTTAAGATATTCAGCTATAATATGGCAAAGTTAATGTCATATAGTAGAAATCTAGATTCCTTCAATATTCAATCCATTATACAAAAAAAATGCAGCTGCAGGAATTTTGATGTATCCCCGTGCCTATGGACAAACATTTGCTAATGTAATCTCATTCTCTTGAAATGGTATGGAGACTGAATCAGTTTAGATTCACATCTCAGATCACAAACTTAAATCATGTCCTGCCCAAATCTCAAATGTCCAATTTGAATTAATTCAGGATTGACTTTCAGAATCTAATATTTAAACAAATGATTTTACAAATGTTTAAAAACTAGCATATAGCTCAGTTGCTATTAAATCACCTGTTTGTAATAATGTGAAAAATAAAAAGACAAGCCCTAAATGTTTTGGATAAAATTTCTATAGTGCCAAATGTTCCAGAAGTAGAACATTTTAGATTCAATTTGTCTGTAGAAATTAGTTAAAACAATCTATTTGTAAACTATTTTACCAAAAACTTAACTGAAATTAGCTACAAAATTATATTTCAGAGAGAGAGAGAGAGAGAGAGAGAATTTGCTATATAATCTATCTAGTACGTTGAGCAATTTTGCTTGGGATAAAATAACTGCATTCAGTTGTAACTTCAGAATATCATAGAGATCAGGTTTATTGCTTTGTTATAAAACAGAAATAACTGTGATAGCTTCCTATTGCTTTCCTACCACGTAGATATTTTTACAATTTACTTAGACCTAAAGAAAATTAAAGAAAACTGACCTCCTTTCCTAAACCACTAGGAAGCACCTTTGATCTTGCTTTATATTATGTGAAAGGAAATGGTTTAGAAATATAGTTAATAATAAATGAATCCAATATTCATTTGGAAGGGGAAAGGCATTTTATACATTATGTTACTACAGTTCTCTTGACATATAAATGATTGCATTCGATTTGATTCATTTATAGCCTACTCTGCAAATGTAGTAGAATGGGATGAATGTGAATGATTTCAATAGACAACAATAAGGTCTACAAAAAAATCCAAATCCAAAGGATGTTTTTGGTGATATTCTGGTATCTATTTTGCTTGCTAGGTTTCTCTTTCTCTCTTTCCCTCTCTCTTCTAGTAATAACAGAAAGCTATTTCAGATACATAGATTTCATACTCAAACCCTATTCAGTAATTTAATCCATGCTAATGTTAATATTAAGAAATTTATAAATCTAATATTCTATCTCCACACAGAAGATTGAATGGCTCTTTTTACCATTATCAATGTTGCTTGTAGGATGTACTATTGTGGATTTTCTTTAAACTGGCCTGATTTGTCAATTGACATTTTTTTAAATTGATGCTACTGGACCCTGATAATTTCTATGATTGTAACATCCATTTCTTTTTACTATATAATACTCTTACATGACATTGCTTTTGAAAAATATTGGCTTTTATTTATTTTTATTTATTTATTTATTACATTTATATACCGCACCCTCTCCCGAGGGACTTGGGGTGGTTCACAACAAGTAAAATACATAGAAACAACAATTAAAAACCAATATAAAATGATTAAATTTGCTGTTATTTTAAAAATTATAGT